>PVHX01021553.1:0-20787 GCA_004024805.1 Geosciurus inauris
TCTATGCTACAGAAATACAACACCCTCCCCACCAAAAATCTAAAATTTAACAGCTACAAGATAGCTTAAATGTGGTGACAAATTGTGCATGGCCTTTGGTCACACCTGTCTGTCCATTCTCAGAAAAAGGAAGTAGGCTCTTCCCTCCAGCGGAACCCTCCTTGCCACAGGGAGCTGCTGACTTTCCACTGAAGAAGATGGTCTTTGCATAAGAGTGACAGGCTGACTGCTGACTGATGGGAAAAGAAGTGGAACTTCCCTCAGAGAGTCATCAGGCTAGGGTGGGAGCCAAAGTAAAGCAACTGATGGTGGGAAGTCTCATTTTAGAGGGGGTGTATGCAGAGAGTCCTCCACATCCTTTACATGAATATCAACTCCACCAAGAAAACAACCAACCTGTAAGAGATCCATAGAGATATTTCCTATTAAAAATAAGAGGAGAAATAAGTTTCTCAGTATAAAGGCATAGGGATTCTCCAGGCATCTGGAAAATGACTGCTTAGAATTCACAATTAATTTCAAAGGCTTTTAATTCATTAGAGATCATTCCCCACATAATTCAAATTTTAATCTAACGTTTAGCTCTTTCTTACATAACACTAATCACATCAGAGTATACTAAACAGTAAAAGGAAAAAAATAAAATAATTCATTCGAACAGTGTTTTTATATGAAAGAGTATAATTATCCCTTGAAGTCTTCCCATCATATAAACACTGTGGCCAAGAAGCTCCCATCTCAGCCCTGAGACAAGTTCATGATTTAGAAAAGATTAAACAGAAAAGAATGATGAGCACCCATAGTGGAGGCGCTGACGATCCCAGGACAATCGCACAACTTCATAACAGTATATTCATCATGAAATCCGTGTGGGCTAATTAGTCTGTGAAGGACTAACGAATTGATTATTATATTGGATCTCCATGCCTTTTATTGAAAGGAAGGAAGAGATTGATAGATAAATAGATAAAATCTAGCCGTATATAATATAAAGAATATATTGCATATATTATATAGCTAAATGTATAATGTAATATATATATATACATATACATGAATATGTATGCATCTATATATAGATATATTAATGTAGGTGTATGCATGGATCTATATATACTGCATTTTAACACCCTTAGAATTAGAAATCCCACTTTATCTCACTGCCCAGCATGCACCATAGTATTCTGCTGAGGAGTCGTGATCTCCGTCTCAGAATTTCCTGGGGACAGTGGCTGTGGAAGCTACAACTGCAGGTTTCTCCCACCATTCAGAACTCAATTGGAGAATTTCCATGGAGTCTGCACTGAAGCCATACTGCAACAGTCTCTTGGGCCCTGGATCTTTGACAGGAGCACTACAAGGCTCTCCACCATGGTGGCAATGTTGCCTTCTAGGAAGAGCAAGGACGCTGGTATTCAGAGTGTTGCCCAGACACTCCCTTCCAAAGCTCCTCTCGTTTCACCATAGTCTACAGTCTTTTGGATGAGTCAGAAAAAAACATGTATTTATTTCCATAACACCCTCATGTCATATTAGTTTTTCTTGAATTTTATTGAAGTGGAAAGTCTCCAAAATACATAAAACCAAAGGTAAAAAAAATGTAAGGCACTTAGAATCAGGTCAATAGTCTATAAAATTCTTCTCTCAGGTTGCAATCATTCTCTAACAGTGACTCATTGGTAAAAAAAAAACAACAACAAAAAAAAAAAAACTGGAAGGTGGCACCAACAATTTGACTCTTTCATGTTTACATTTCTCTTGACTTCATGTCAGTAGCAATGGCAATATTCAAATCATACAGCAATACTTTCATGAGTTCCTACCTTACTAATGATAAGGGATATTACATTGAGGTTATGAACGTCGAGATGGAAGTATCCCTTTCCTTCTACACATATTGAGATGGGAATGACAATACTGAAATATTCCTCTGGCTTACATGATATGCCCTGAGCTTAAAGTAGTACAACATAAAACAGGAAGATTTCAGCCAATAAACTGCAAAATGTAGAAGCCACATAAAAGTTACAGTAGTTATTTTTAGTGGTTGTCTATGCCTACCTGTGTTGTTTTCCCTTTGTTTTTTCCACCAAAGAAGTTGTAGATGGAGATAAAATGTTGCCAATCCAGGTCAAAGTAATACTGACTCTAACTCAAGTCAGTGTGTTGAAATGTTGGTCCTCAGTGGAATGTTTACTACAGGTTGAGAGAGGTTAAAGGGTGCCTTGTGGATGATGGCATCTTTCATCCAACTAGAACAAAGATATTTGAGGATAAAGAAAGACCCGGCAGTTTTCCTAAAGCATTAATGGTGCCTTCCTCTCCTCCAAAGTCCTCTATGATACAAATAGTTTAAAGAAAGAGAGCTGAGCTCCCAAAGAGAACTGATTCTTACTCTCATCCACAGAAGCATGGGCTGCTGGGGGCAACCATGTGCATTATTTCCACAGAGCGATGCAATCAGTCACTTAGCCAGCTTAATTGCACAATATTCTTCTGTCCTCTTCATATGAAGAAAATATTAATTCTATTACTTGTCAACTTCAGTACTGGGGACTGTATTTAATCCTAAATACAGACCCAACAAGAAATCAAAGGTCATTTAAGGTCATAAACTCTGTGTGGAGGAGATCTACAACCTTGCCCTTGGGCATAAACACCTACTATCATTATGTGATTTTTTGTATGGAGAGTGTGGTCACACAGTGAGCCAAGCGCCCTGGCTGGAATCTGAAGGCTGCATGGAGGGGAGATTTCCTTTAGGACTAATGGATCTTGGGACAACCGAAAAGTCTGCTTCTTTGCCTCAGGTTGCATACCCAAGTCAGTCCTCCAGGTTCAAAAATATCTGGCTCTGGTGGTTGTGGTAGCCAAACCACAGAAGCAAACTGGGTTGTGTCCATCATTACCTCTGCAGGTCTCAACAACTAAATTTCTACTCAATGGAGGCCTAAGGACCAACAGGCCTTCACTATGCACATTCCACTTAAAGGTACAAATAATGTAATAATGGGACTGCAGGGCATCCACACCTTTCCTGGGATACTCTCTTCTGATTTGTTAGTTACCAAGTATAATGCAAATAAAAGACACATCATTACCACCATCTATGTGCAAGGACTATCTGTGCAACTTGTTAATTACCTTATAGAGTGAAATGTACTCAAACAGAAAAAATATAAAAGGCCAAGGGGAGCGTGTAGCTTACACTGCATGCTAGTTAGAGCAGTTTATTTTCACTGTGAATTCAGAGTCAAAAAAAAAAAAAAAAAGACCTAAAAAACAAAATAGAGAAAGAAAACGACCAGAGGCACATTTAGAATTCAGTAGAGCATAGAGTATTTAATATGCCATTTGCATTTTGACAGCTTAGAAATGTCTACACTGGATTTGCTGGATCCTCTGCAATAAGCACTAAGTGGCCACTGAGCCTTTGTTTATCTATTTCTTAAAGGAAGCAGAACCATTTTCTTGACATTTTCAGAACTGTGTTGGTTTGTGTTTGAGATGATAAACTGGAGACTAAGGAAGCATCGCCCCTGGGAGAAGCTGGTTTTGCCTGGAGGAACTCTGAAGCACCAGAGTTAAGGCAGTCTTCTCACCAAGCAGGACTGCCAGCTGAAAGCCAAAATAAAAATAGCTATTCCCTTTGCTCCCCAGGCGTCTGTGAGCAGAGGTGCTTGAGCCTCTGCAGATTCTGCCACCAATGCCACCTACTCTTTCCTTCTCTGGACAGGAGACTTCATTTATCCTAGTATTCAAGTTTAGAAAACCTGTCACATCTGAAACAAAAATCTTAAAATCACAAACTATCAACTAAGTGTGTGCCCTAGAAGCCCCCAAAAGCTTTTGATTGAATAGTCCAAGTTTTGAAAAATGCAATATATTCAATCATTTTTAAAAGTTGATTTGCTAAGGAACTCCTGAATACAGAGAAAATATCTGCATTTTAAGGGCTTCACCTCTTTAGTGCAAGATGGATTTTTTTTTTTTTTTTGAGCTTATTCATAGGAGCTTCCTTGCTTCTTTAGGAAACAGAGAAGAGGTGTGGTCCTACTGTAAATGAATTGGCAAGCAAATTAAAGTTCCTAGCATCCTTTTGGTAATATTAAGTTTTTGAAAGAAAACGCATCTAGAATTATGCAAGTTTAGGAGGACAATTCTTCTTCGCTGTTGAGTTTTATGTTTTCTGTGGAAATTCAGCAAGGTGTGCTTTGAAATTCCTTGGCTCAGTAGGTGAGTGAATGTTAGCATTACCTGAGCAGCTTCCAGCTTTCTCTTCTGGCCTGGCTCAGGTGAGACTGCCTCAGGCTAGTCTTCTGTGTGCTTTATCTTAGGGTGCTTTTGGAGTAATGCTTACAAATACCTGCATTCTCTTGGCTGCACACACACAGGCAAAGGTTGAGAAACAAACTTTGTTTGCCCAAACACGGGGAAGATCAGCCAGCATCAAGGGCGCTGAGCTAGGCCAGTGCTCAACGGAATGAGCCATTCCACCTAGATTCACTGGACGAAAACGCGGAAAGGCTGCTTCATTTGCTGTGATGCCTGAAAATGTGTTGCTTCTAAAAAGACACACACACTTGGGATTCAACCTTTACAATGCCGTTAACAATCAGAAAGAAAATGAAAATGAACTGCGAAATCCTGGTGTGCTCAACGTTTCACGGAGTCCAGAGAACTAAAGCCAGTTCTCCAGCGGTAACAGGTTCCAATGACCTCAACTGCTGCCGCCCCCAGCCTCTCACGACTCGACAAACAGGTCACGAATTACGCCCCACGCATCAAATACTCGGCGCTTGCCTTCGCCACAGCGCGAGCGGCCACCTGGGCGCCAGCGGCGCAGCTGCCCGCGGCCGTGGCCGGCGCCCTCTGCCCGAGCGCTCCTCCCCGGGAAAACCCTACTGCGCGCAGGCGCCTCCGGGAGACTGGTTCTCGGCAGCCAAGCCCTGGAACCGAGGGGCGAGCTCGGCGGCCAGAGGCCCGACCTTCGCCACCAGGTCTTTGCTTGGCAGGGGGAATAGTACCCCGCCCCAGTTGCCCAAGCGCACAAACAGCGACTCGGGCGCTGGCGTCACCAGCGTCCTGCTGGGCTGCAGTTTCCTCCCGCTCGGCCCCACGCGCTTGCTCTTGACCTCCGGGTGCGGAGGAGATGCGGCCCCGGCCCCGCGGGGGTTAATGAACAAGCGGCGCGCAACCACCGCCGCGTGGGCCAGACAATAGCGCAGTGAGCTCGGCATCCCAGCGTCCAGGTCCTTCTTAACGCGCGCGCGCGTGCACACACACACTCACACACACACACTCACACACACTCACACGCGCTCGCAGGGGCCTGGGACCTTGGGCTCTACTTCTTGGCTTTTACTGCCAGGCTCTATGGTCCCCGGCGCACAGGAGGCACTCTCCTCTCTGGGGCTGCTCCTCCAGGCTTGGGGCCACCAGGACTTTGTGCCCCCGCCTCCCCTGTTCGCCTCAGGGTCAGCCAAAGCAGCCCCCGCCACGACCCAAGCATCCCTCCCCCCACAGCCTCCCTCCCGCCTCCGCCTAAGCCTAGCGCGGCAGCCCACCCGCGTGGGGGTGGAATCCGCCCGGCACACACGTGTGCAGATTATTAAGCAGGCGAGCCAGGGCCGCTGCTGTCTCCACGCAGCAACCTCGGCTAATTGCGGGGGAAGGGAGATCCAAGTGAGCGGAACTCGGGGGAACCGAGAATGCGCTCAGAGGCCGAGTTGCCTGCCTCCAGAGGAGGAAACCCCAGGCCTAGATGGCCCCAGAGTGTGAGGCAGCAAGGGCGGGAAGTTTTGCCGGGTTGCCTGGCAGGTGTTTCCTCTCCACCAAGGGCTTAGCTGGGCAGTACCGGCTCCTGTGCCCCTGACCCTTTCCACTTCTCCCGGGGAGACATAACTACGCACGCTTCCCAGGATGTAGCCCTCTTTGCCCTCGACTTTTCCTGTTTCCCTCTCAATTCTCAGCTGGTCCAGTGAGACCGGAGGCCGCTGCCAGCCTGGCCCTGCTTGGCGGATGGTGCCTGGGTAGCGCGTGGGTCCAGTGGTGGCAGACAAGACAGGACGTCTTGACCACGCAGGACAGGTGGACAGAGGGTCGCTGTCTGGGGGAAGCTCCTAACCCCGAGCCACCAGGAACTCGGGCGACTAAGATTCACCGTTCATCTCCCTGGGGTCTTGAAATGCATCCGGCAGACACCCTTTGTGAGGGCGGATGCTTGTTTGGAGCGGCCGGCGCCGGAGTCCAGCTCTGCCCCAACCCTGAACGCAAAGGGGAGAAAGGCGTCCGGAGCAGAAGCCCTCCTGCAATTCTCTCCATCCCTCTCCAGGCCGATCTGGAGTTTCATGGAGCAGAGAGTCCTTCTTCGCCTTCTCAATCACCCTTGAATCTGGCCCACTGGAGGAATCGAAAATAGGGAAGGAGAATACGGAAAAGTCTAGAGAGGAAAGGGTAATTTCGTGTGGGGAGCGAGCAAATGATCGTCAACAATTTTTTTTTTTTTTTACAATATTTGATTCCACCCTTTCAAAAGAAAAAGGAAAAAAATCAGTGTAGATATACACATTCGCAGGAGCAAGACGATGGGGTGCTGATTGAGGAGAGAAGCAACCAAGGAGGGTGAAAATGAGGAACGGGGCAGCTACTTTCCAATGTGAAAATCGATCGCTATTCATATTCATCCTCTCCTCTCGGTTTCCTTCCCACACAACAGACAAGTGCACAAGCTGTTGCCAGCCCAGCGGTTGTGCAGCCCGTGGGCTCCTTAGGGTAAAGCGTTCCTAACTCATTTCAAGGAGAAAACCAAGTTCACAGAGCCAGGAGCCCCAGGAAGCACCCAGAGGGACCCCTTCCTGGAGCGGGTGGGCAGGGGGCGAACCCTGTCCACAGTGAATACGTGTGGTGTGGAAGCCCCACCACAACTCCCTGCCTGCCTCCCTCACCTCGCCAGCGCCTAGCAACTTGCAAGGAGCAAAGTCCGGGGGAGAGAAGGAGGGGGCGACCTCACAGAGGTACCTACTGTCGCTCCTTGAGTCTGCTGGAGGGGGGTTGAGGAGGAGAGGCAGGGAGTTAAAGGTGTCAGGAAGCTGGCTGGCAGGGGCTTTGCCTGTCTGTACCCAAGCCCTTGTAGAGAACCCGAACTCGCAAGGCCGACTTTGCCGGGGCCCCTCTCCCTGGTGCCCTCATCCGGGGAGAAAGTCCCAGCCACCCGACCCACCATGCCCACATCTCGGAGGAGGCAGCACCACCTCGCCACAGCGCTGTCTCAGCCCAACTCGTGCTTGGCTCCTTTCTCCCTGACAACGCTCACCACCGAGAAAAGAGAAGCATCTCCTTTGAGCCCAAGTGAGGGGAAGGGAAGGCGGGGGTGGGGCGGGAGCAGCTGAGGGCTGGGAACAGAGCGATGGGAGCTCATTTCGGGCATCGCGTTCCCCAAGCGTCGGCGACGGAGAGCCACCGGGCCGATGCCGGCTACTCCGTACCCTGCCGTGCCCAGAGCAGACACTTGCATTCGCAAACCGGGCCTCCGAGGGTTCAGCGGTCTCCCCGATACCGAACCAGCCTCTTACCCTTAGCTGCAGTGAGGAGCCCCGCACACAGAACCACCAGCACCAGAAGCAGGAGCAGCGACTTGAATTTCCTCCACGCAGTCATGTCTGCAGATATTCCACACGCACGCGACACCGATGGCTCTTCTCAGATGCGCCCGTCTCCTCCGAGGAACGGCAGGGCTATGAACAGAGCCAAATAATCACCAGAGGGCAAGGCGAGCCGGAGAGATCCCGGTCCCGAGACCGGCCGCGCATCCGACGCCTCCTGCAGGTCTGGGCGCCCGGCTCGCTTCCCTTTCATAGCATCGGGTCCCGAGCCACTGCAGGGCTGAGCTGCTCCGAGCGGAGACCCGGGATGGCGGGGCCGGGGCCGGGGACGAGCGCTGGCCGAGCCGGGCAGGAAGGCACCAAGGCGGCGAGGCTGCGGGAGGGGGCGAGGCGGGGAGAGGAGCGCGCGCAGCCAGGAGAGACCTGGAGAGGAGGCAGCTGGAGAGAGAGCCAGCGAGTGGGAGATGCGGGAGGGGCGCGGGGGGAGGAGAGATCCAGGCGAGAGAGGAAAAGGCGGAGAGCGCAGAAGACAGGCTGCTAGCGGCGCAAGGAGCCGCTGCCGTGGCGGCTGGACTCAACCATCCCTACCCACAGAGAGGGGAACGAGGCTGGGCACGGCGCAATCCCAGACAGAGCCCAGCCTGGGCCCTCGGGCTCCCCGCACGGTGCTGCGCTCCACTCGGCCTCCGGCGCGTCAGAGCGCAGGCTGGAGAGAGGAGACTTGTTGGGCGCTCGCTCGGGTGGGGGAAGCCCACACCGCGCACGGGGAGAAACCATACATTGGCAACTCCAGCAAACCCGAGGGCGCTGCGGGGGCAGAGGCTGGCTGGCCTCCATCTATTGATCTCGCTTTCCTAGCTGACCAGAGCGAAGCCCCTGTGTAACTTAGGAAGGAAATGCGGGTGCATTGAGAAGGGCACAGGGCACGGCTCTGATCCCAGCGAGGAGAATGTGTATCTTTTTAATTTTGGAAATAGTCTGTAGCAAGGTGACTATTTACAGGGAGTTGTATTTTCCCAGTTCCTTACTTTGAGTCCTGTTAGGGTTCCCCGTGCACGGGATTTAGGTCCAGGTGGAATTCAAAATGAGGAAGAGCTTCTAGAATGAATACACTGGTCTGGGTGTGAGACCTGGCATGTTGTGTTGACACACTTCAGTGAAACCTAAGATCACGTTACGTGGTGGGAAAGGGCCTCAGAGAGAAGAGCAGAGCTTCTTCTTGATTGTGCAAAGGGATGGAGCCAGCAGAGAGAGAAGCCACTCTGAGATAGCAGTGGTTGGTGCCAGGAGCTGCGTTTCACCCAGCTCCCCAGATGCAGGAGATCTCGTGCAAGCTCTGGCATAGGCACCAGGCAAGACTTTTAGGGAAAGGTGGTGAGGTAATGAAAACATAGAAACCTCAGGTGAGTGGTAATTGTCACAAGGGGCACTTCAAAGATTCATTCTTCTTAACCAAAAGGGTTTAGGTAATTTCAGAAGATTGGAGGGAGAGGAAGGTGGAAACCACACCTGGGTGAAGGAGGATCATGACTCTGGAAGCACAGTAACACACCCGCTGCACACTGGTCCCCAGGAGCCACATCATGGTGGAGTGGGGAGGCCCCTGTCAGCAGCTGGCCACTACTCCATTACACCTGCATTTGATCTAGGCTGTCTTAGAGTTTTGACAGATTGACAGATTCATAGTATGTCATATCTCTTCTGTAGATTTCTTAGATCCTTCCTGCCCCCGGTGCTGGTCTCTAGACTACCTAAAAATGTGATGATAAATCCAGATAATGGAGGACTGCAGTCTTGAAGCACCAAAGCATGATTCTGTGAGTCTGCTTACAGCCTGTAGCATACCACCAGCAATACTCTCCTCTCATATTTAGAGAGCTCCTAAATGTGAGGTGCCTGAATGGCTTCTCTCAGAGTTGCAATTCTAGAAATAACTTGGATTTTCCAAGGACAGAGTCCTATTTTGTCTTGGTTGTCCCTGGAGGGGGGTCTAAGAAGACAGAATAGCTCAATAAAATGGGAGTTCCCACTGGAAAACCTTGGGTCCTGCTCTTAATAACCAGCTAGGCATGGAGAAGAAAGGGTCTCCCTCTGTGATTTTAAATCAGCTTGTAGAGGCTATCTGTAGCTCAGTACAAGAACAAAGATGCTTCTTTAGACCCAGTAAGTGCTCCCATAGTCTGCTTGGAGCTCCTTGTCAGAAGGCATTGATCTCCTTCAGGAGCTAAAGAGCTGCCTCTGAGAAACTGTGTCCTGTTTCTGCACTGCCATTCCTAATGGCTCATGTCACCAAGAAAGATTTCTGCCATTAAAAACCATTTTCAAAATCGTACCATCCTAGGTAGGACTCAGGTGACTTTCAGGTTATTAGGATCCCAATCAGGACCACGGAATGTCACCTGGGAAATCAAACATCTTCGCACGTGGATGTGATAGGCACTAGGGCTGAACTCGCCCTTCGTGGTGATGTGCTTCAGAACCTTCTTAGCCACTTTCTTTCTCCAGAGTACAAAGACCCTGATTCCTGTCATCAACGAATAAGGGTACCATTTATTTTTGGCCATATCACTTATTAGGATGTTGCAATGATTCGTGGTGAACTCTTCCTTGATCATAAGTTTGAGGAGGGTGAAAATGGCTGTCAGATGAGAAGGGTCGATTCTGTAATACGGTTGTGTCTGTGTTAGTATTGCGACCCCCCTCCCTGCATCTCAAGACCAGCTTGCTTTGGAAGAAATCATGGGGCACTGCTGCCATCTAGTGCCCA
Source organism: Geosciurus inauris (assembly GCA_004024805.1). Taxonomy (NCBI): domain Eukaryota; kingdom Metazoa; phylum Chordata; class Mammalia; order Rodentia; family Sciuridae; genus Geosciurus; species Geosciurus inauris. Next base: position 10,372 of record PVHX01021553.1, read on the forward strand.
GCTTTTCTTGTTCAGGTTTGCAGGGAAATTGGTCCCTGGGTCGCCTTTCTCTTATCTGATCTGGGGTCCCCCCTGTTTTCTCAAGGACCCCCACCCCAACCCCTGCCACACATGGTACTCTGGAAGCCTTTTTGGCGTCAGGACACATACAAAGGCTATTGCTAGGTTACTGGAGACTGTTTTTCCCTTTTGACTTTTAAGTGGTTGTGAAAGCTTGCTATCTATCAGAATTCTAATTCCTCTTGTTAGAGTACCACTGCCCAAATGGGACTACAGCTATGCAGGAAGGTGGGCAGATCTGTGGCACTGGGTGCAGGACTGCAGGTCTGGCTCATTGCACTTCTGCACTTGGGTATTGACTCCATTCCCCAGCCTAGGCATGACGCTGTCCATGGCCTCTGGACTCTGGCTAAGCTGCATTAGAAATCTTATTGCCATCAGGACTAGGGAAAGAGTTGAGGAGGACAGTGATTAAAAGCAAAGACACCCTGGCACATTGGAACAGATAAAGACTTGCCCCAAATCAGACAACTGAAGGAAAACTTGGTCACAGAGGTGGCAGCATAAGCATCTGAAAGTGCTGCAACCACTGAAGAGGGCCAGTGCATGCTGAGTGAAACTATCCAAGAGGGGACAGAAAATGTGGGGACAGAAAATGCTTGAGATAAATACGGATTTTTTAGAAAAATGCACAAATGAGAATGCTAATTAGCTAGCAAAGCTGTACATGTGTGAAGATCTTAGAGACTGTAGTATGTTGCAGGATGGCCAAATTTGTCATTGTTTGCCTTGTGTATTGAGAGAGATAGAGAGAGAGAAATGAACCAGTTGAGAGAAATTCTCCTTGATAGAGGGATCAGTATTAGGGCTGCATGATTCAGGCTTCCCTAATGCACTGCCTGTCTTGAGAGAGAATCAAGTATAAGGGAACTTAAAGAATAAAGGAGAAGTCACAATTACCACGTGCTGTTTAAGAAGAACTTTGATGACCTCATGGAAATCACATTTGCCTTCATCTCCCCTCCAGTGATGAGAAAAGGAGGCTATGGAACCCCCACTCATGGTGCTAATCAAGGGCCTATGATGGACTTTTCCTGGACCACCATCAAAAAGCAAAGGGACATATGGCCATCTGCAACTATTTATTCAAGTCAAGATTTTTACAACTGTCCACATTGGCAGGATTTATAAGTGAATGTTGAAAACTTCCCCATGTTTTTCAAATGAATAACACACACACACACACACACACACACACATACACACCACTACGTGCACACAATGTAAGAAACTAATGTGACAAATCAAGGAGTCAGGAAACAACCCCCACTGTAAGTGATCCAATGGGAAGGGAGAAAATTGTGGATTTTCTACTTTCACAATTAGGTAGCTCAACAGAGAGAGAGGAAGTAAAGCCCAGGTGTTGGTTTGCATTACATGACCGGGCTTCTTACTGCAGGATTGCTGAGCCCAGCCCCAAGGCTCCGAGGCAGCCTATCTAGGATAGGCCTGAGAATTTACATTTCTGACAAGTTCCAAGGTGACATGGGTGAATCAGAAATGCTGGTGCACCAGGTTGACTTTGGAGCCAAAAAAATATGCTTTGGGTCTTCTACCCGCAATGTCCTAGACAAGAGACCTTAGAAAACACACAACCGCCAACTTAGACATGTTTGTTTCCTCATCTGGAATGCAGATGATGAGATCTGCCTCATGCACTTGTTGGAAAACCCAAACAACATAGGCACAATGCCTGATATATAGGAAATCCTCAAAAACATCATTTTAGTTTTCTGTGTAGTCAGTCTCTGAAAGGAAAGAGAAGAAAGAAGTCCAGATGGGGAAAGGCATTTCCATCTGCTCTAATCCATAGTTTAGGAGTGCACACTGGATTTGGGGAGAGATAAGAGCACATTCAATCAATGTCTCCTGGATTGCCTCAAGGTGAATCCAGCAAGAACCCGCCTGGGAAAGCTGGGCTCCATTGACCATGACTTTCAAGATCAGCTTGAAAGCCTGCCTCACACCTGGCTCTTTCCCTGTGCATGTGGAACATTAGTGAGCCTGCAAAGCTCATCTGGGGTGAGGTGAAGTGACACTCTGAATACTCATTAATATTTTCCTCTGGCACCAAAGAACACCCAGGGCAGAGATACTCTGAATGCTATCAGTAGGGTCTGACAGGCAGGTGGGCACATCAGTGAGGGAACCATGACTCTTTAGTTGCCCTTCCAGGATTCAGTTTTGCCATACAAACACAAATCAGTGTGTCTTGCCCAGCAACTGCAAGATAACTGGAATCTGGTGGTGTTTTCCAGGAACATCCACTGACAACCATTCTCCAAGAGCCTGGGTCTCAGAAGGACTAGGCTCAGTGCCATTCTCTCCCTTGTAGAAGAGTCACTTTACCCCTGTGACTCAGTTTCTCATCTGTGGAACCAGAGTTTGGGCTAATGTTCATGCTACATCTCAAATTCTGTTCTTTTCCTTTTTTGTCCTTGGATTTCACCCTTTCCCCATTTTTCTGCTTACTCTAAATGTCATATATTGGCACCTCTGTGTAAGTTCAGTGAGTTCTCTATAGAAAAGACATTCCAGGATTTAAATACAAAAGTTTATGTTTACCAAGGAAATAGTCACAAGCACACACCTGTGCACGCGCGCGCACACACACACACACACACACACACTCACACACATACACACCGTCTCTGCAGTGACTTTAGAACATGTTGCAACAGTCTATCCATAAGCTTGAGTGACGGTTCCAATTTCTTACATTCCCTTCACAAAAAAACACAAAAAACAACAAAACAAAACAAAACTGTGAACTGTGGAGTGATTACCAAGTTAAAAATAACCATTCCACTCAAAAATATGCTGAGCCCTGATGTCAGGGAGAAACAAGGCGCCATCCCCTGTGTTGCAACAGATCCTAATAACAAGAACACATATCACTATGGTGTTTTCCTCCATTTGGGTTTTAAAACATGTGGACAGCAGCCACTCCCTTTCCATTCTGAGGCTGAGGGTGTGCGGCTTGTCAGATATGCCTGTACCACTAGCCTCAGGTCTGCTAAGATTACCAGACAGAGTGCTCAGGGTGTCAATATGTCTGAGTTTCTACTGGTCAGCTGCCCTCTTAGTCCTGGAGGCTTTCCAGCGTTCAGGAGCGCTCTGTGTGGAAGGTGCTCCTGGGGCTCAACAGCTGATGGTCAACTCCTATGACCTTGTGCCGAGAAGGGAAGGTCCCTCACCAACACTGCAGCGGACAAGATGTGGGGTGCAGAGTAAAGGAGGGAGCCCCCAGGGCCTCTGAGATCAAGGACAGAAGGCACCCCAGGAATTCCTCACAGGACCCTTCCTTTTACCTGGCCACATATCCACCTGCTCTTGTGATGTCTCACACATGGAGAAATTCTTTCTGTGAGCAAAATATACATTTTCACTGACCTGAGTTAATGGGTCAGTTCCTCTGTTTCCTAGCCAGGTGGCCCTCTGTGGTACCTAAGTGCAAGAATGGATTGTCTTGTTTTTAAGAGATCCATTGTTTTTGTTTGTTTGTTTGTTTGTTTGTTTGTTTTTGGTACCAGGGATTGAACCCAGGGGCACTCGACCCCTGAGCCACATACCCAGCCCTATTTTGTGTTTTTTGTAGAGACAGGGTCTCACTGAGTTGCTTAGCACCTCGCCATTGCTGAGGCTGGCTTTGAACTCGCGATTCTCCTGTCTCAGCCTCCCTAGGTGCTGGGATTACAGGCTTGAGCCACCGCACCCAGCTTCCATTGTTTTTTTAACTCATATGATTGCTGTGAGATTAAGTTAATATATGGAAAATGCTGAATTTGAATTTGAAAAGAAATAAAAGATCAGTTCCCTTTTCTCTTCATTCTTTTTAGCTTTACCTCTGAATTTAAATGTATTTTGTTTTTTATCCCCTGTAGGATTGCCACTCCTTTCTTATTGATTGAAATAAGAGCTTTTAAAATATTTCCAGAAATTGTGTATGCAAAAATCTTCCCTGATGGAAGGCAAGGCTCTGAAGAGCACACCCTCGTCCTGTGAACAACTGCAAACCTGGCAGTTCTTGGTTGTGCCTTTTAAACAGGGACTATGCCACAGTCGGTGCCAGAATAGTCGGGGACTGCGGCCATGTGTGCAGCTAGAGCAGGCCACAGCTGGCCTACGTGCCTGAAGCATGCAGGCTCTGCCCTGGTGCTAAGACACAGAGGAGCGGAGCAGGGTCCTCACCTTGACAGGCACAGAGGGGATGTGAACCACACCAAGCCTCTGGAGTCAGGTGTGCATGTAGGCAGGAGCTGAGAGGCTGGAAGACAAATAACACACCTGGGGTCTTGTAAATAGTTATCAGAAAGATGATGGAAGCAGGAGCTGGAGTTCATGCCCTGTGAATTCCATGCTGCGGCCTCCAGGATGCCCAGTCTGAAGGAGAGATGAGACGCAGGGATGCCTTCAGAGAGGAAGGTGCATCCTGGGCAGAGGTGCCCAGGTGTGCAGGGATGTCCAGACACTGAAGAGTCCCAGACACATTTCATTCTGGTGAGGAGACTTCCTAAATGTCTTTCCCAGGCTTGGATCCAGTTGTAATAAGCTCAACAAGAATTTGTGTGTAGTGAATATGGACCATTTGACTGGAGTGAGCATCACTCACCTGTGCTGTGTCAGAGGGGCGTGTCCAAGGATGACCGTGGCTGCTCCGTGGCAGAATCCTCACTGTCCCTCCCTGTAGGCCACCGGCAGCCATCTCAGCCTGCCAGCCTCCTCCTTGCCTGCCATCAAAATCTTTGCTAGTAGTAATGGTCAAGAGATACAGGAAAAGGGGTCCCACACCAGTGATCGTCAGAGAAATGCCAATAGAAACCCCAGAGCAATATCCTCTCACCCCAGTTAGAATGGCGATTCTCAAAAACAAAATCAAAACAACCACCACCACCACCTAACAATTGCCTACAAGAATGCAGAGAAAGGAATCGTGGGAAGGTAAAGGACAGCTGTTATAGAAAACAGTATGGAGAGTCCTCAAAAAACTAGAAATAAATCTATAGAGGATCCACATAAACCTCTTCTGGGTATATATCTGAATGAAATGGAACCAATACACCAGAGAGATGCCTGCAGGCCCGTGTTTGCTGCTGCACTTCAAACAAACTTATTGTTTGTCCACAACAGCCAAAACATGTAACCAGCAGAGTGGATAAAGAAAATGTGGTCCGCATGCCTAAGGAAGTAGTGTGCAGCTATAAGAGGAGGAAGTCCTATCATTGGCAGCAACATGCGTAAACTATAGCGCCTGTGTTGACTGAGCTAGACCCAGACCAGACACTTCAGTGGAAGCCAAAAAAAGTGGTCACACAAATCACACAGGTCACCAGGGGCTGGAAAGGGGTGTGGCTGAGGGTGCCACAGTACTGCTAGGGGTTGGGGCGGGGCCCTCATGTTCTGTTATAGGGCGGGCTACAATTGTCCTCAACAGGGAACTCTTCCTTTCAAAATATACGGAGAGGAGTCCGGAGCTTCCCAACACAGAGAATTGAAAATATTTGAAGAGACAGAGGCACTAATTGCCCTAATTAGATCACCACACATGTGTACATGTACTTAGTTATAATATGGTGCCCCAGAAATTGTACAACTACTATGTGTCCATTAAAGGTTCCAAACATGCAAGGCATCTGTTAGCAAGGAGCCAATGCTGTCCTCTTTCTGCATGTGCCCTCCTACTGTGTGTCTCTGTTGCCTCCTGTGCACTCACCCAGGGAGGCAGCCAGTGTCCTGTTCCCCACCTCTATATCTCCGCTCCACAATGGAGGGCTTGCTTTTCTCCAGCAGGAATGCTTTAATTTACATCCCAGTGCTGGGGAGACATGCTGTTCATACAGAAGCAGCTATAGCAGAACATCCCAGGGTGTCTGTCCCTCCCTGAGAGAGTGGCGCTGTGGACCTGAGCCCTCAGGACATGGAGCAGGTGGGGGCGGGGGTAGAAGCCGGTCTGTGCAGGCACAAGGTTACCACTCATGTCCATCCAGCAAGGTCACCAGCTCAGATGCCAGACCAAGGAAAATGCTGAGGGAGACTGAATTTCTTGGAAAGTGAACACAAAGACAGATCTTCATGGCCAGGACTGCTGTGCGATGGAAATGAGATCATGGTTATCTCCTGCTCTCCAGGGACAGTTGGGAGGAGGTGTGAACAGACGTCCTGCTCACACATGTGGGCTGGAGGACACAGGCCTGAGCTACAGCAGCACAGAGGCCCCATGCCTCAGATGCTCTGGGTCTTTGTACAGGACCGTCAACTAGGGTCCAGTCTCACCTTAGACCACACTAGCTCCCTCCATCTGCTGAGAGTCTGTTTCCTTGGCTCCATTCAGGTAGCCCTCCATGGAGAGGACAGGACCTCAGACACTGCCCGTTAGTGAGCAATGGACATGGCAGAAACTGCAGGTGTTTGTAGGATTTTCTGTGCTTAGGAGGATGACCTGGGTAAGAATGAACCAGCACTCCCCGGAAGGCGATGCCCAGTGTACACACTCCATGGAACACAACCTCTTAAAGAAGCTGGAGGCCTCTGGCAGCAGGAAGCGACTCTGAGAGGAGCAGGGCAGGTGGATGATGTGTAGCAGGACTCCTGAGATCCTGGCTTGTTCTAAGAGACCAGAGACTGTAAGCTCTGGAGCACCACTAAGGATGCGTCCATTCCTCTCCAGAAGCAGGAATCCCGTGGAGAATGGAGAGCCAGACACCGCTGAAAGTGGACGTCTGGTTGTGCTTAAACTTGCTCAGTGTCAGGGAGCCACACTCAGCAGTCAGGTGGGCCCATAATGCCTCTGCCCAGGAAGGAGGGTCTCCATTCACAGTTCTCAGCTGAAAACATACTCTGGCATTTGTAGCAGTGGAGAAAATGTCCCCAGTCATTTGAAAGACACTTTAGTCCTAAGGTACACTATAGTTTGGAGAACTGATCACAGCAATTGGCCACTGGAGTCGTTTTAAAGGAAGCTTTACTAGAGAGATTCAGACTTCATCCCTAGGCTAAGGAGTTCTTGTCCCCTCCCAATCTGTTCTGTTTATAAAGCTAATTTGGAAGATCAAAGAAGGGGCTCGATGTTGCAGCTGTCAGGAAATTAACTGAACAGTGGGCTTAAAAATGTAGGCATCAGTTTATATGTGGGAACGATCCAAATTCCACCCTGATCGACAAGATCTGAAGGGAGAAAATAAATAGATAACCCCATGTTGGGTCAGAAGATTCCCACAGTTTAACCAGGGACTCCTGTTAGAGCCAAGACCACTAGTTTCCTTCAGATTTCAAGAAGTTTTTCCCTGTCATAAAAAGTGTGACCATGTGTCATTTCTTACAACTAAATAGCAGAACCTAATTCTCATAGGTAGAGTCAACATACACACACACACACACACACATATGGTTTAGATATGAGTGTTCCTCAAAAATTAGTGTGTGAGACAATGTAAGAATTCTCAGAGGTCAGAGGTGTGATGATTAGATTATGGGAGGTATAACTGGGTGGGAGCTGTATTCAGGTGGGGTGCACCTGGAGGACGTAGGTCACTGAGGCTTATATTTTGTCCTTGTTGAGCAGACATGTCCCTCTGCTTCCTGGTTGTCATATCCTAAGCTGCCTCCGTCCACATGCCCTTCCACCATAATGTTCTGCCTCGCTTCAGGCCCACACCTGTGGAGTCTACTGAACATGGACTGGACCTCTGAAACCATGAGCCAGAATACACTTGTTCTCCTGTAAGTTGTTCTTGTCAGATCTTTTGGTCACAGCAGAGAAAAGCTGACTAAAACATGTACATGCACAGAGACACATACACATAGGCACACACACACATGCTCACACACACAACTCTGAGTCACATCGGCCTGACTGTTTTTTTTGTTTTGTTTTGTTTTACTTAGTTAAGGGTAGGGTCTTTAATGGACTTTTGAAGGTATTAGTAGAATGTAATGCTGAGGTCTTTGGTGGAGATTCAGTCGAGGGAACAAGGGTAGGTCAGTCTGACACAATACCCTAGAGTCACAGGAAGAGCAGTCAGAATGGTCATTATGCATTTATTTTTTTAATCTGAAGTGGAGACCCCGGATGGAGAAATAAATATGGTACTTACTGGCGTCAGCAAGCTATGGGGTAGAGTGTGCGACAAGGAAAGTTAGAGAAGAAGAAAACAATCTTGGAATAAGCAATTCCTGTCTAGGCCCCTGGTGCCCAAGGGTCAGCTGTGTGGATTCTCTAAAGTTGGTTAGTCTGGCTCCATCTTCATTCCATTAGTTCTTTAATCACTATGCCAATAATACCTGTACCACATGCCACACAGGTCATTCTGGGGGTATAAGAAATACCATAGGAGGAAAGACTTTAAATTAAAATGGTTTGCACCAATATTAGTTATTATTATTGATACAGTCAGATTTCATTAACAGAGAGATTTGGAAGTTGTTCACATTCATTTGTCATTGCAGACACTGAGGTCTAAATTAACATAGCCAACATGACCTTTACTGTGGCAGCCAACAAGATAATGGATTTAAGCCTGTTTATTAACAGTCAAATGCTATACATTGTTGTTATTTTTAATAAGACAGAAATCCAGCCAGAGTTGAAGATGTCCTTCCTATGGGTGAGAAAGCTGAGGTCTGAAGAGGAGGGTCGTCTTCTCATGTTTGCTCAGCTGGCTTCTTCTGAGCTCTTGGCAGGTGCAGGCATGCTGGCCAGCGCTGGCTGTGGTGAACACCTGCATAGCCCTCCACAGTGCACCTGTGCTGTCAGCCTCACCTGGTCCTTGGACTGACCTTGGGCTAAGGCTTGTATGGGGAGTATCCCAGCCAAGCCTCACAGGTAGCTTCATTCCTCAATGTAGCAGCGTCAGTAGGTGGGGCTTTGTGGGGGACTACGTCCTGTGGCACTCCTTTGATGGACCAGTGTCTCCCAAGAGAGGCTGAGTGAGGTCTCCCTGGATGGCATTAGTTACTGCAAGAGCAGGTCAGAGTCCATAAGGTGACCTCTTGCACTTGGCCTCTTCCTCATGTGCTGACGGCCACTCTTACAAGTTTTCTGCTGCATGGGGCCGTCTGCCACGTGATGAAGCAGCAGGAGGTCCTCGTCCTATGCAGCTGCCCTATCTTGAATGAACTTCCCAGTCTCCACACAGATGAGTGAAGGAAACCTCTTCTTTTTACATAGCATCAAGCCTGCAGTATTCAGCTGTAGCAACAGAAAACAGAGTAAGACACTGTAGCCTAAGAAATGCAGTTTGTACACAGGGAAATGGGGCTTGGAGGGCAAGAGACCTGTCCAGATCTGTAGTCCATAGCAGAGTGTTGGTCCCTGAATTAGGGTTCTTCTTGAAAACAGAGAGGAAATCTGAAGATTTCAGAAGGTTATAATGAATTCATGAAAATACCTGGCAATTGAAAGAAAAACTGGTAAACACTATAATAAAATGTCTTCTTACAGAATATTAAAAAATCCTACTTATTAAAAAAATACCCTTGCTGCTGAACAATTGGGATAGAGATTGTAGCTATTCTAGGAAGAGGGATTTAAATGTGTTTCTATGTGTGACATTCACAGAGGACAGAATGACTAGTCAATTACATGCAAGTTTTTTGTTTGGGGGGACACGTGTGTTCATTTTTCTGAGGAGATGGTCCATCACTCCCAAAATGTTAAGCCATCCTGGTATGAAGAGTTGCTTTGTTTATAAATAAAGATAGTAATGAATTTCTCCTCCTTTTCTTAAAAAAAGCTTCATCTTTGTTAAGAAAAATGAAACATCCAGAACTTTTGCAAATAATGCACGCCCCTGTTAGTGAGGGAGCCGCCTGAGAAGGCATCAGAGAGAATTACTGCTTTCCTCTAGCACCCTTACAGTTTGTTGATTTAATCCCTCTTGCTGCCAGGACAAGAATTTCCTTTATCACAATTCCAGAGCTTGGTGCAGTCTAGCTTTAAATGTCAAAGCAACTGAATTTCCATCACTTTTATTAGGAAGCGGTTCTCTTCCTGGAATATCCTGCTGTGAAACTGTAATCCTGAGAATCAGAGGCTGGCCGTCCGCAGTTCCACCAAGGGTATAGAGAAATCGCAGACTCACTGGGGCACTGGCTACTTGGGCCTCTGGCAGCTCATAGTTTTCTATGCCCATAGTCTCTGGCCGCTGGAGATATGTGCTTGTGTGGGTGGAAGAGCTGGGGCCATGGCAGGACCAGAGAAAGCACTCTACCATATGAACACGAGGCCCAGGGCAAAACTCGAGGCCCAGCAAAGCGAGAACCACACCAGCACGGCACGTTCACCCTCAGCTTTGGCTTCTGCGCCTCCTTGCAACACTTAGTGGGACATGGTGTCTCCCCACGCTCCCTCGTGGACCT
>PVHX01021554.1:0-29480 GCA_004024805.1 Geosciurus inauris
AGAGGCTATCTTTTCTCCAGTGAATGTTTTTGGCACCTTTGTCTAGTATGAGATAGTTGTATTTATGAGCATTACTCTCAGTGTCTTCGATTCTGTACCGTTGGTCTACATGTCTATTTTGGTGCCAATACCATGCCGATTTTGTTACTATTGCTTTGTAGTAGAGTTTAAAGTCTGGTATTGCAATGCCTCCTGCTTCTTGAGTGGAAAACTTTGACAAGCTCCTAAACTGGTTAAGATATCAAAACCCAATAGCAAAGTTGGGCATTTAGCCAGTACCAAAAAAGAATGAGTGAATATTCTATCTTCCCAAAAGCAACACAGAGGAGTAAAATGTTTCCATCCACTCCCACTACCAAGCAGAAATCAGCAGGGAATGAAGTTAAAACACTAGACGTGATGCCAGTATCCAAAAGGAATTGAATGGTCTTATTTCCTACCTCCAGAGTTACCTTTGAGTCATTCCCAGTGATGGTGACTATTTGGGGTGCCTGCTGATTCTGAAGGCCTTCTCATTCTTGGGCCATCATGGGAAGAGTGTCTGATCCAAGGCCCCTTTGGCCCTTGGGGCAATCAACTTTCCAGTGGTCCCTCCCATCACATATAGGGCAAGGAGTCCTTTGGAAGCCTGCCCTTAATTGGGCAATCTTTCTTCCAGTGTCTTGGTTTTCTGCAATGGTGAGTGATGTCTTCAAGGGCTTGAGGGCCCTGTAGAGGAGGAAAAGGGTAGCTCCTAAGAGCTACTGCCAATAATTGTGCCTGTCTCTTGTCCCCCCCTTTTTCCCCTTCACTGGTCCCTTAAAATTTCTTCTCAGCTGAGCCAGGTGGCTCACACCTGTAATCCCAGCAACTCAGAAGGTTGAAGCGGGAGGATTGCAAATTTGAGATCAGCCTCAGCAATTTAGCAAGGTTCTAAGCAATTTAGCAAGACCCTGTCTCAAAATAAAAAATCAAAAGGTCTGGGGACGTGGCTCAGTGATTAAGCACCCCTGGGTTAAATCTCTAGTACCAAAAATGAATAAATAAATATTTAAAAAATGAAAAGTTTTCCTCTTGGTCTCAGTTATAAAAGACCTGGGAGGCTACCCAGAGTGGATCATCAAGGGAAGTCCCAGGGCTTGCTGCCAATTTTTGTAATTTCTTCCTAATATATAAAGTGGATTGGATAATGAATTTGTCTTTTAAAATAAGTTGCCCTTCAAGAGATCTAACTGTATGTTTTACTAAGGCTTTCTTCAATCTTTCTAGAAAAGCCATGGGATTTTCATCCAACCCCTGATCAATAGTCACCAATTTCATATAGTTAATAGGTTTCATCCTACTGTTTTTGTTTTGCCATGAAACAAAAGATCATGTGATCCCTATGCCACCTGCAATTCCATGAGGGTCCTCAGCTGAGACAGCAGAAGGACTCACAGGTATAAAGTGTTAGTAATATGTGAATTATTCCCCAAAGCTCTAGCAGCTTCTGTCAATGTCTCTCTTTGTTAGAATTCAACTCAAAATTCCTGTTATATCTCTCCAAGTTAGATTAAAAGCCTGAATTCCTCTATACGTTTATCAAGATTATCAGAAAACTCCCAAATCTTGTTTGAATTTTTTTAGATCTTGCATAGAAAAAGGCATCTGTATTCTGATTGGCCCAAACTCTCCATTTGTCTCTTATAATGGGTATCCTCTGGACCCAGCACAGAGAGGCATATGATGAGGCAAATGAGGACAGGGGAGTGGGGGCAGTAGGTGACGGTGGGTACAGAGGAGGAGGAGGAGAATTAGGGTTTGACACATCTGAGTGTGAGGTACATTGTCAAGAGGGAGGGAGAGTCCCCTAGGCCAGCAAGACCTTGACTCATCATTGCTAGTAGGGTGTCATCAATGCCACACTTAGCACATAATCTTTTTTATCCCTAAGTAAAAAAACAAAATCTGTACCTAGAGGACCTCTGGCATTTTTCTTCCATTCTGCAAAATGTATCTAATTGGGAAATAGTATTATAGTTTAGACTCCCATTGATGGGGCATTTTTTCTTTGTTCCCTAACTCATATTGAGGCTATGTGACATTACAAAAGAAAATTAATCTCTTCTTCTTAAGGGTCTCTGGGTCAAAACAGTCCCAGTTTCTCAGGATGCACCCCAATGGCATGGTAGTCATACAGATAATGATGGTTCATTTCCCATCTATAAAATAAAGCCAGAGTCTGCCCACACCCGAGGCGTCCCTCAGCAGTACTGATGTCCAAGAGAAATGAATGTATGAAAGCATCCCTCTTATACATTCTATTTTGAACCCAGAACCAGGAAGTGCCCTTGCATGGTTCCTGAGAATTTGGCGTACCACGCCTGTGCAAGTTCTGCAACTCATGACTTATTTGTTAAACTTTCTGTTGCTAGAGCTTGTAATTTAATTTTTAAAAACTTTTTTTTTTGGTACCAGGGACTGAACTCAGGGGTACTCAACCACCAAGCCACATCCCCAGCCCTATTTTGTGTTTTTATGTAGAGGCAGGGTCTCACTGAGTTGCTTAGCGCCTCGCCGTTGCTGAGGCTGGCTTTGAACTCGCGATTCTCCTGTCTCCGCCTCCCAAAGTACCGGGATTACAGGCATGCGCCACTGTGCTGGGCGAAAAACATCTTTTAAAAAATGTATTCACTAGTTTTTTATGTCCCATAGAGTTTTGATGTTTAGCTTTCCCTCTCTGCAGAAATATCTTTAATAACTCCATGCCAGCCAATTGATATAACTTAGGGAAGTGACCCTTAATCCTTTTGTGTAGAAGTTAAGAGTGGCATGCCTGATGTTGAAAAGTGGAAGGGAGCAGTGGTTTTTGTGTCGCTATTTTGGAAACATAGCAAGTCCAAAAATAACAAAGAATAAATGTCATAAAAAAAGAACAAGAGCCAGGTGCGGTGGCTCAAGCCTGTAATCCCAGCACTTAGGGAGGCTGAGACATGAGAATCGTGAGTTCAAAGCCAGCCTCAGCAATGGTGAGGTGCTAAGCAACTCAGTGAGACCCTGTCTCTACATAAAACACAAAATAGGGCTGGGGATGTGGCTCAGTGGTTGAATGCCTGTGAGTTCAATCCCCAGTACCAAAAAGAAAAGAAATAGTGCAATTGTTAGACAAGGAATAGAAATCAGAGAACCAAAAATTTAAATGAGAGACACTTAATTTCGTTTTATATGGAGGAATAGTAAAAATAAACACAATAGAGAGGAGAAGCTAAAGCTCCAGGTAAGAGAGAAGTTGACAGATTAAGATGGTACAGAGAAGCCCAGCGCGGTAGTGCACACCTGTAATCCCAGCACTTTGGGAGGCTGAGACACGAGAATTGTAAGTTCAAAGCCAGCCTCAGCAATGGCGAGGTGTAAGCAATTCAGTGAGACCCTGTCTCTACATAAAACACAAAATAGGGCTGGGGATGTAGCTCAGTGGTCGAGTGCCCCTGAGTTCAATCTCCAGTACCCCCCCCCCCAAAATGATGGTATGGAGAGAAGACCAGCATGTACATCCTCTCCTCTCCTTTCCTCTCTTTCTAAGCTACCTCTTCAGCATTTTTTATTTTTTATTATTCTTTTTTTCTTTTTGGTACCAGGGATTGAACTCAGGGGTACTCGCCCACTGAGCCACATCCCCAGCCCTATTTGTGTTTTATGTAGAGACAGGGTCTCACTGAGTTGCTTAGTGCCTCGCCATTGCTGAGGCTGGCTTTGAACTCGCGATTCTCCTGTCTCAGCCTCCCAAAGTGCTGGGATTACAGGTGTGAGCCACTGCATCCCGCTATATTTTTTACTCTTGAGGCAGGATCTCACTAAGTTGCTGAGAGTCTTGCTAAGTTGCTGAGGCTGGCCTTGAACTTGCAACCCTCCTGCCTCAGCCTTCCGAGTCACTGGAATTATAGGCATACCCAGTTCTACATATTTTCTTCTCAGAAAAGCCAAAATCCACAGATGGCTTTCGAGTTCTTGTAATGGCTCTCGCCAACTCTCTGATCTCATCCCGAACGCCTTCCTGCTCTCAAGAGGATTGAATAACCCTAGCCTCTGGCTGGCTCCTCCCACCAGCGAAAGGAGCTTTTGCATTGTTCTTGCTTTCCTCCAGATGTCTGACTCTACTTCCTTCACGACTACTAAAAGGTCATCATTTTAGGGAGCCTCTCTGACCATGCTATATGAAGTAACACTACCACCATGCATTTCCGGTCCTGCCTATCTTATTTTTCTTTATCATTCATCGCGTCCAGACATACCTCACGTCTCACTTAATCGTCCACCGTGTCCCCCCCTAGTGGTGAAAAGGAGAAAGATGTTTCAAGCAGAGAGTCAAAGGCAAAAACTTCACAAATTCACTGTGGAGACTATCAAGAGCCCAGCCTGGCTGGAGAGGGACATGGATGAGGGCCAGGTAGTGGGAGATGACATGAGACAGACAGTGTGGAACCAGCTGGTGGATGGCCTTGAATGCCAGGCTTAGAAGCTTAGGAATTTTAATCAGGAGTCGTGGCAGGTGTGTGATCAGAGCAGAAACTAAATGAAAACAGACTTTCAGTAGCTATCAACATGTTCATGGCCTCTACAAATAAAGTGTACAAAGTAAGGAGTGTTGGGAAAGTGAAAGAAAAGCTTTCTCATCACCAAGTTCAAACTACTCTGTTATAATTATATGTATTATTAAATATGGAAAGATAGCTCAGTTATCCTCCCCAACTTTCCCTGTCTCCTTCAGACAGACTTAGATGTCCAAGTCTATAATTAGCCACTGTTACTAGCAATGATATACCAACAACCTCGCGTCACCTCTGGGCCATGTGCTATCTCCTTTATACAAAGAGTTTAGTTTAATCTGCCCAAAGCCTGTTCAGGGGAGGAAGCTGGTGCTCAAAGGGGGAAGAAATGTTATGTCCTCCAACTTTTCTCTGTTCAATGTCATTCATGCTCTCACCAAACATGAATATTCTCTACGACATTTAAAGATCTCTAGTTTCTTCCTATTAAGTCATGTCAATTTTTGAGAGAAGAGACAGGGGAGCATCTCACAAAGACTATTTCAGTTCGCTCAGCCCACCATGATCTTCAGGAGCTAAAAGGCATCAAAGGAAGGTATTGCTACTATTGCAAAGATATCAAGTGTTGCTTATATTTGCAGTAGCAAAAATTTCATCTGTATAAAAATATAGGAACTAGACGTGTAGCTCCGTGGTACAGGGCTTGCCTAGTTTATTTTCCCCTCCTGGACTTCAACCAATTTCTACTTACTTATCATTATTTTCTGTGGCAAAAGTATGGGAAAGGAATTCAGGGGAAAGTAAAATAATATTTATTGAATACAACTCTATGGCAGGCTCTTTATTCACTTCATCCCTAATTTTCATAACAACCTTGTGAGGGAGAGATTCTTATTCCTGATTTTAATAGAGTAGATGGAAACTGAGGCTATACAGGTTATGTAACTGGCCTAAATTCACACAGGTCTAGAAGTGGCAGAACTTGGAATCACATCCAGGTCCATTCAGCTCTAAAGACTTCCTTCTATGCTATATTCCTTTCACTCCTTTTGGGGGCTAAGGGGGTAACTAGGGATTGAAATCAGGGGCACTTGACCATTGAGCCACATCCCCTACCTTGTTTTGTGGTTTATTTAGAGACAGGGTCTCACTGAGTTGCTTAGCACCTTGCTGTTTCTGAGGCTGGTTTTAAACTCGCATTCCTTCTGCCTTAACCTTCAGGGCTGCTGGGATTACAGGTGTGCGCCACTGCATCCAGTCCCTTTCACTCTTTATCAATAATCTCTAGTTAAGGGGCTGTGTGACTCAGAGATTGAGTGCTTGCCTCGCATGTTTGAGGCACTGCATTCAATCCTCAGCACAACATAAAATAAGTAAAGATATTGTGTTCGTCTACAACTAAAAAAAATCTTTTTAAATAAAATAAAATAATCTCTAGTTAACAAAACTGCTGTGTTTCCATAACCACTTGGGCATTTTGGGTTTCAAAAAATAAAGACTTGAACATAAGTAGCGATGCTGGGGAACAAGTAAGCTGAACTCCCATATATTGAAGACAGTAGCCAGAAGAGCCTCCTGCAACGCCTGCTCCCACTTTATCCTGAAACAGATGATTCCAAAGAGTTCCAGAAACCCAAACACTTTGTTCCACTTTAAAAAAGAAAAAGAGCTGTTAATTTTGTGTGTCAACTTGACTAGGCCATGGGGTTCCCAGATATTTGTCAAGCACTGGGTGTTTCTGAATGAGATTATTATTAGTTTGAATTAGTAAAGTGAGTCAAGCAGATTGTACTCCCTTGTGTGGGTGGGCCTCATCCAATCAGTTGAAGGCCTGAATGAAAGAAAAAAGCTGATCCTCTTTCAAGAGTAACAAAGAAACTACAATTCAATCCAGCTATCCCACTCTTTGGTTTATACCAAAAGGACTTAAAATCAGCATGTTACAGTGATGCAGCCACATCAATGTTTATAGCAGCTCAACTCACAATAGCTAAACTATGGAACCAACCTAGGTGCCTTTCAACAGATGAATGGATACAAAAAATGTGGTATATAATGGAGTACCATTCAGCCTTGAGGAAGAATGAAATTATGGCATTTGCCAGTAAATGGATGGAGCTGGAGAATACCATGCTAAGAGAAATAAGTCAATCCCAAAGAACCAGAGGCTGAATGTTTTCTCTGATAATAATGGTAATTATTTCTCTGATAAGATGATAATCACAATAAAGGATGGGGGGCTGGGGAAGAAGAGAGGTATTTTGGACTAGGCAGAAGGGATTGAAGGAAAGGGAGGGGACATGGGAGTAGGAAGGACAGTGGAATGAATCAGATGGACATTATTATCCTATGCACATATGTGACTATATGACCAACATGTTTCTACATCATGTACAAGCAGAAGAACCATTTATGTATGATGTGTCAAAATACATTCTACTGTCATATGTAACTAATTAGAACAAAAATTTTTTTTTTTTTGGTACTGGAGATTGAACTCAGGGGCACTCGACCACTGAGCCACCTCCCCAGCCCTACTTTTTGTGTTTTATGTAGAGACAGGGTCTCACTGAGTTGTTTAGCGCCTCACCGTTGCTGAGGCTGGCTTTGAACTCACAATTCTCCTGTCTCAGCTTCCCTAAGTGCTGGGATTATAGGCTTGCACCACCTCGCCCGGCTAATTAGAACAAATTTTTTAAATTTAAAAAAAAAAAAAAAGAAGCCGAGCACAGTGGCACACACCTGTAATCCCAGCACTTTGTGAGGCTGAGACAGGAGAATCGCAAGTTCAAAGTCAGCCTAAGCAATGGCGAGGCGCTAAGCAACTCAGTGAGACCTTGTCTCTACATAAAACACAAAATAGGGCTGGGGATGTGGCTCAGTGTTCGAGTACCCCTGAGTTCAATTCCTGGTATGGCAAAAAAGAAAAAAGAGTAACAGAGAATTCCTTCTGCCTACCACCCTTTGATCTGAGACATCAACTTTTTTCTACCTTTAGTCTCAAACTGAAACTTCTGTTCTACCTGGGTCTCTGAGCCTGTAGGCAGACTGGAATGATACCTTGGGCTTTCCTGGTTCTCCTTCCTGTTGACACACACTGAAGATCTTGGGACTTGCTGGCTTTCATAATCATCACATAATCCAATTCCTTATAATCTCAATATACATGTATGTGTGTGTATACACACACATCACACACTACATATGTATATATAATATAGACACACACCCATATGCCTATGCATATATACATACATTTGGGTCAGTTTCTCTGAAGAGCCCTAACTAACAGGCTCCTTCAACAAGTTCACAGCATGGCCCAATATTTTGTGGTGATAGATAAGTTCAGAGCAGATATGCTGAAGCTATTGGTGAGTGAGTGGGACTAGAATGAAGAAAGTGTCTTGGCTAAGAGAGGACCTTCACCTGGCCAGGTACTGCTGCAGGCCACCTGGGCTTCTCCCCTCTCAGTCAGCCTGTAGGTAATGGGGCAACTCCTCTGCCAGCGCTCTGAGCCACCTGTCCATTCTCTTGATTAAATCAACATTTATGACTCTGACAGTTTTCATATTTGCTAAAGCATTTCCCTCAGGGACATATTAAAGCTTGACATATCAGCCTTGTCTATGATATATAATAATCAAAGTCTAGTATCTACAACCAACTCAACAGTCAACAACCGTCTTGAGAATCTGCTAAGGTAAAAGAATCACATGGTAAAACCAAAAACAAGTGAGACTTAATGCCTACCTTCAAGGAATTTTAATATGAATCTCAGTAATTTCAAAATATGCCTTAAGCTACAAAATAAATTCTGTAAAACTGTAGAGTACAGTTTGGCTCTAAAGTCAAATTGTACTACTACTTAATAGCTCTGTGAACTTAATGGGGTGACACTCTCTTAGGGCTCATGTCATTGTCTGTAAAATGAGATGAGGTCCCCACTTCATAGGATTGTGGTGAGGATTAAATGAGTCAATGTGCATAAAACTCTGAAAGAAGGACCTGGTATATAAAAAACATTCAGTAAATGTCACTAATAATTATTACCTAAACTATCAACAAATATTACCTCCCTGCCCGGGTCAAATCAGCTAGTTTTCATCAGCTGAGCTCAGGAAGTCCTCCTCTGCTGGATACTTCAGGAGTTGGAGGACATGATTACACAGAAACATTGTCATAAATGATGCTTAGCTCCCAGTCACTGAACAAAAGGCTCTCTCAATCATGTTATCACTTGAGACTTGCATGCTTGCAGTTTTAAAAAAACAAATTTGAGACCATTCTATTGTAATAACAAAAATAATGTAACAATGATTAAAAAATATAATCAGTAGCTTCTTATTTGTCTTGGAAGTTGTCACTTGAAGAAAACCAGAGTAGATTTTAAATGCATAAAGAAGAACATGGATCCTTGAAAGGTTTTAGAGGTTGACAATCTAGTACTTTTACAAAGTCTTATTTCATTCAGGGACTTGTATAACTTTCCCCCTTCCAGCCATTATTAGAAGTAATTTTGTACATGAAATCAAAAGACTGAGACAGAAAAGGACAAAAGAACACTCACACACATGTAAATATATATATATATATATATATATATATATATATATATATATATATATATATATACACACATACGTATATGAATCTATAGAAAACCAGGCATTATGTCACAAACCTGTGATCTCAGGAACTTGAGAGAGAAAGATAGGAGGATTGCAAGTTGGAGACCAGCTTCAGCAACTTAGCAGGACCTTGTCTCAGAATAAAATATAATAAATTTTTTAAAGTCTAGAGATATAGCTCAGTGGTAGAGCATCCCTGGTTTCAATCTCCACTACAAAAAAAATAGATAGATAAAAGATCTTTTTCATTTATATGTAAATGAAAAATATCTGTTTGGAATGGAATTAACCTTAAGACATAGGGTCTAGAGGGTTAGGAGTGCAGCTCAGCGGTAGAGCACATGCCCAGCATACATGACCAGCACCCTCCAAAAAATGAGAGGCTGAGGGACAGGATAGAGAATCTTCAAAAGGAAATATAAAGTATTCCAAGCATTCTTGGACTTTCAAGTTACCAGGCATTGCACCTTTCAAATCTTCACATGGTAAGTACTGGTACTCACCAAATGGTGAAGTTGAATTTTTGTTCCTGCCAAACAACCATACAGGATGTTGTCTTTGGCACTGTTTGTGAATTAACACTTTATTTTCATTTATTTTAATTAAAAAGTGAAATTGGCTGGAGTTGTGGCTCAGTGGTAAAGGACT
Organism: Geosciurus inauris; assembly: GCA_004024805.1. Classification (NCBI taxonomy): domain Eukaryota; kingdom Metazoa; phylum Chordata; class Mammalia; order Rodentia; family Sciuridae; genus Geosciurus; species Geosciurus inauris. The sequence continues at coordinate 9,782 of PVHX01021554.1, forward strand.
TGCCTATCATGTTTCAGGCCCTGGGATCAATCCCCAGTTCTGCAAAATAAACTATTTAAATGAGAGAAAACATTTTAAAATAAGGATAATTTGTAGACCACATAAACTGAGTACAATTGGGACAGAAACCACCCTCAAAGGAATACATCCTAAGTCTTAGTCTATGGCTCATTCATCAACTGTGAAAGAAAAGAGGAAAATCAAAGAACATGTGCCAACTGTTAGAAATATTGAATACATTTGAAGATTGTGAAATAAATTTGGCTAGCCATTTTTTCTCTAAGAATTGAAACTCTTACAAAATATTAGTTGGCATATAGTATATGAACTCAATTTTTCACAAATGCTGTACACAAGCTGGGCACGGTGGCACACACCCATAATCCCAGCACTTAGGGAGGCTGAGACAGGAGAATCGCGAGTTCAAAGCCAGCCTCAGCAATGGCGAGATGCTAAGCAACTCAGTGAGACCCTGTCTCTACATAAAACACAAACTAGGGCTGGGGATGTGGCTCAGTGGTCGAGTGCCCCTGAGTTCAATACCCGGTACCAAAAAAGAAAAGAAAGAAATGCTGTACACACGTACAAGAATAAACGGATGTCTTACAAGGCAAGGAAGCACACTGGGCCCAGCGAATTCGCTGATGGCCACAAGGGGGCACTGTCGGCCCATAACGACTTAAATATGGACTTGTGAATGGAGGACGATTTCAGTGGTCTGAGAAAGAAAAACAACCTGCTATTCAATGTGTTCATTCAGCTGGGACATTTATATTTTTATGTGGTGCTGAGGATCAACCCAGTGCCTCACGCATGCGAAGCAAGTGCTCTATCACTGAGCTACAACCCCAGCCCTGGGATGTTTATAAATTATTGTTTGTAACCTAAGGACTGCTGGAGATTCAGGATGTAATTATCATTTTATTTTACTTTTTTATTTTTTATGTTTTGCTGCATCCCTAACATACCTTGTATAAATGTTTTTAAATGTAGTCTTGGGGTTAATTGACTCTCAGCTTCACTCTCATATTCCAGTCCTGACAAGGCCTCAGATGCTTTTATCTGCTAAAGTAGATGATTTTATCTCTTCAAAATCTGAAATATCAAATCTAAGTAAGAATCTGATCTTAGATTTTTGTCTTAAATTAGATAAACCATGGCACTTTCATTCATCTGTGTAAGTGCTATCTATGGCAAGGTAGGGATCAGATTCTAGACTAAACCAAGCTCTCAGTCAAAATGGTAACTCACCAGCTCCACTCGTTCCGGGGACTCTGCTGCCTAGGAAGACACGGTGTTGTTGCCACATCATGGCTGCAGAGCCCTCTTCTCTTGCACCAAGGCTGCTGAGCAGTTTGCTTTTCTTTTTTAGTGTGTTTTCTTGCTGACAATCTGTTTTGTTTTGTTTTTTTAAATTTTTTTAGTTGTAGATGGACACGATATCTTTATTTTATTTATTTTTATGTGGTGCTGAGGATTGAACCCAGTACCTCATGCATGGGAGGCAAGCGCTCTACCACTGAGCCACAACCCCAGCCCGACAATCTGTTTTTTTAATGGTCTAAACTATTTTAAACCATTGAAAGGACAACTTGATTTACAAATAAATTTTAGCTGGGAAACCTTGCTGCTGCTGCTGATGCTAAAGTTCTTTCTGGGAGCAGAAAGGTGGTGATGGCTTCACATTCCAAGGCCTGGTCCTTCTCCCAAAACCAGCTTTGGTCAGCCACAGTAAGTCTGACACTGACACACTCCCAAGAAATTATTGTGTGAAGGATAACACACTGCTATTTGTTCAATCATAATAAACAAATAAGGCACAGGAGTAATGATGGAGGCACATGGTTTAATGGAAAGCTCTTGGGTCACTAAGGTTATTTGAAGGCTTTATTGGTTGATTTCTCAGTGACTACATCCAGATGTAGGAGATATATTTCCTATAGGGTCCCCTATACTACAGCATGAATGGTCCTTGTTTTGCAGTCACTCACCTGAAGGAACTTGAGTCTGATATCCTTGTGCTATGGCAACAGCATTCTAATCATCTGCTCAAGAAGAATCTACCATGCATCCACCTGGGCTTTCTCCTTCTTCTGCCTTTTGTTCCATCCAGCCTGTTGGACTGTGCCACTCACATTCAGCTTGGGTCTCCCTTCAGTTTGCTGTCCCACATGCCAATCATCCCTGGAAACACCCTCATTGACACATCAAGAGAATCTCTGACTTGTAGGCATCTCGAATCCCATCAAGTTGATAGTGCAGATTAACCTTGACAGAACCTTCACTTCCAACCATGCAGATGAAGAAAGCCAGCCTAAAAGATTGTGAGAGATGTTTTATACAAGGGAACATTGGGAAATGATAGTCTTCCTCTGTCCTGAAAAATGAAATAAGTTTGCTGAATACACAAAATTGTTTCCACCACAATCATTTTTTTCTAACAAAGGACCTTTCTGTAAACATCAATTTCATCTTCCCATTTCCATTTCACTTTTTTTGGATTCTATAAAATTCCTACTAACAGAGAGAAACAAAATAAAACTTTCATATCCTGGTGACATTATCAAAAATATTTAATCTACATAAGCATTTCAATCTATACAAGATTTCCTAGAATGTTCCTTAATTTGGAAGTATATTCTTATTGTAGACCACTCTCCATAGAGAGAAAAACACTGACCCTGTACTTTTAGAGGAACTTAATCTTCTGCTTTTTCATCATAGTGACCAAAATATCCAACAAGAACAACTTAGAGGAGGAAAAGTTTATTTGGGGCTCATGGTTTCAGAGGTTTTAGTCCATAGATGGCCAACTCCATAGCTCTAGGCCCAAGATGAGGCAGCACATCATAGGGGAAGGGCCCAGCAGAGGAAAACTGCTCAGCTCATGGCATGGTCAAGAAGCAAAGAGAGTGGGAGGTTGGAGGGTAGGAAGGGGCCACAGAGAAGATCAATCCTTCCAAGGAATGCTCCAGTGATGTACTTCTTCCAGCCACATCCCCACCTGCCTACAGTTACCATTCAGTCAGTTCATTTAAACCAGGATGGACTGATTAGGTCATAGCTCTCATAATCTAATCATTTTACCCCTGAATATTCTGCATTAACAAGAGCTTTTAGGGGACACCTCATATCCAAACCATAACATTTCTGCCTCTGGCTCCCAAAAGCTCATGTCCATTTCACAATGCAAAATGCATTTACTTTATCTCCTAGAATCCCATAGTCTTTACAGTTTTAGCATTACACAAAAGTCTAAGTCCAAAGTCACATCTGAGACTCAAAGCAAATTCTTTGTTTTGAGCCCCTGAAAAAATCAAAACAAGTAGCCGGGCACAGTGGTGCATGGTTGTAATCCCAGCACTTTGGGAGGCTGAGACAGGAGAATTGCAAGTTCAGAGCCAGCCTCAGCAATGGCAAGGTGCTAAGCAACTCAGTGAGACCCTGTCTCTACATAAAACACAAAATAGGACTGGGGAAGTGGCTCAGTGGTCGAGTATCCCTGAGTTTAATCCTCAGTACCAAAAAAAAAAAAAAAAAAAAAAAAAATTAAAACAAGTTACATCTATACAATACACAGTGGGACAGAGTAAATATTCCCATTCCAAAATGGAGGAATAAGTGTATAGAATGATGATATGGGACCAAAACAAGACCAACACTCAGCTGGGCAAACAGGTCCAAGAACTCTGCCTATAACTCAATATGCTTCATCTAGGACATACGGTGGCAATATGCTATTTCCAAAGGGTTTGGGCAACTTCAGTCCTTTCACCTTGACAGTTGCAGTGCACGTGGGCTCTCTCTCCAACTAGCAGCTTTTCTCTGCAGACAAGTCCACATTACTGGCATTTCTTAATTCCTGGAATTGCCATTCCAGATTCAGTTTCACCTTCACAACTTCTTGCATGGCCCTCCCAGGGGCAGCCTGCAAGGACTCTGATCCTGCTGTACTTTACCTGGCCTCTCAGGCCTTCCTTTGAAATCTTGGTGGAAGCATCCATGACCCCCTAACAGCAGCATCCTGCATTCCTGCAGAACCAGCACCATATGGATGATATCAAGATCTGGCACCAGTTCACACAGTACCTGGGCTCCCTGGCTCAGCATGGTGAAACAACTTCCTAGTTTCCCTGTGTGAGTAGGCTGTCCCAGTGATCTCTTCCCAAAGGAATTTTCCCTTCTGTACCCTAGGGCCTATAGGGTGTGTGGTCTTATAAATTCCTGAGATGCCCTTAAAGCATCTTTCTTATTATCTCTGTGAAAAGTACTTAGCATCTCTTTAGGGGATATAATCTCTTCAACAACCACAACTTCTTTGGCCCCAGCTTTACAAACATTTTTTCTGGTCGAATCACAAGTTTTTAAAATCCTTTAGTGCTGTTTTCTGCTCTCAGCTCTCACAGTAAACCTGACTAAAAGCTGCGGGCAATATCCATACAACCTCCTGAATGTTGTGCTGCCTTGAAATTTCTTCCACCAGATTAATTAGTCCATCATCTTTAAGTTCATCCTCACACAAAGTCTCAGAACATGGACAAAATGTAGCCAAATTTCTTGCCAGTAGCCTCTGGTAAAATTCCTAATAGAGTCCTCATTTCCTTCTGAAACCTCATGAGCACAGTCTGCATTCCTCTCAACATTCTGGTCTTCTGAACTCCCACCAGACTCACCCATTAAACTATGCTTACAACATTCTAAAGTTTCCTAAACTGCATCTCTAAACATTTTAAAATATTGTTTTAGTTGTCAATGGCCTTTATTTTATTTATTTATATGCAGTGCTGAGAATCGAACTCAGTGCCTCACACATGTTAGGCGAGCACTCTACACTGAGCCACAACCCCAGCCGCATCTCTAAACTTTTACAAATTCCTCCTGCAGACCAGTTCCAAAGACTTCTGAACCATGTGGTCAGGTTAGTCACAGCAACAACCCCACTTGTCTGTACCAATTTCTGTGTTAGGCATAGTTTTCATCACTCTGACCAAAATACCTGACAAGAAAACTCAGAGGAAGAAAGTTAATTTGGGGCTCATAGTTTCAGAGGTCTTAGTCCATAGATGGCTGATTCCATAGCTCTGGGCCCAAGGTGAGGTAGCACATCATAGGGGAAGGGCCTAGCAGAGGAAAGCTGTCAGCTCATGATACAGTCAGGAAGCAGAGAGAGCAAGAGTGGGAAGGGGCACAAAGAAGAACAACCCTTCTAGGGCGTGCTCCAGTGACCCACCTCCTCCAACCACACCTCACCTGTTTACAATTACCATTCAGTCAGTCCATTCAAACCAGGATGGACTGATTAAGTCACAGCTCTCCTAATCTAATCAGTTTACATCTGAATATTCCTGCATTAGCAGGAGCTTTTGGGGGACAGCTCATATTCAAACCATAACATCTTCCCATACACAACAAAGAGCATTGTACTAAGGCAATGTTTCCAAATTCTTAGCAGATGCTAATCATTGTTTTGTTTTGTTATTTGAGAAGGGGTTTCACTATGTTGTACAGGCTGGCCTGGAACTCAGTATTCTCCTGCCTCAGCCTCCAGAGCAGCTGGAGTCATAGGCATGAGCTACCACACCTGGCTGATGTCAATCTTTGTGATTCAGAATTTCCCAGAATTCTTTAGGAATTTCAGAACCATAAGCTCTTAAAATGTTGCAAAAATTCTTTCTACTCTATTCATTATTAATACCTGAAACAGATGTGTTTAAACATTTGAGAGTATCAAGTTTAGAGTATTTACAAAGAACTTTAGCCATAATGAATATACCAACACTAAAAAACATCAATGCACATTAATAGGTAATAATAATACAATGTGACATTCAGATCTACTGGTAAGGTTTAGAGCACTGTGCAGAATTACACGTAAATATTACTGATTTAATTTTTTTTTAATTTTTTTTTTTAGTTGTAGATGGACACAATGTCTTTATTTTATTGCTTTGTATGTGGTGCTGAGGATCGAACCCAGGGCCTCATGCATGCAAGGCAAGTGCTGTACCGCTGAGCTACAATCCCAGCCCTGATTTAATTTTTTTTCCTCCTGATCTATTCTTTCCTGAAATACTACTCATTTGTTCAAGATATTCCATACTGTATGATTAGGCGCCTTTGTCCTGTGAGTTACCAGGAATGTGATGCCTGTCTTTGGCTCCGCAGCAAACCCTTCTGGAGAAAGGCTGGACAGGAATTCCAGCATGGAGGCCCTAAGCCAGGCCTGCACTGGTTTGCTGGCTTGCTGTCTTGGATAGCCACACTCTCGCCTGCTGTGCTCTTCCTATACTCTGTGGCTGCGTTTTAAAGTGTTCTTTACCTTTCATCCTACTTCCTATTTGTTTTTAAAGCTTTTCCCAAAGCTGTTTCCCTGCCAGGATCTTTAGGTATTCCTTCTTATTCTTCTTGCACCTTTTCCCTGATTTGATGGTCAGCCTTGTCTGCCTTGGTACCCTCTGCTTGCCTCTTAGGCCTGAGGACAGCCATGTCCCACTGCTATCCATGCTCAGGTGACACACAGGTGTTGATCATGCACATTACCTCGGTGAGCCTTCACAGGAAATACATAGGTAAAAGTATTATCTTACATCTATACATTGAGAAAAAAGTATTTTGTATGTTATCTCAATTTCAAGATACTCTGAGAGGCCAAGAAGATAGTAGACATTATTTTTTCCATCTGAAGACCAGAAAAATTGATGCATGTGGTAAGTGTCATAAATTTAAATAAGTCTCAACATTTAACAGAGGAGGACAGGGATGGAAGCTTCCTTTTTGTTCTTTGAACAGATCATTGAATGTCTACTATGTGCCAGGCACTTAATACAGCTTTTATTCCGTTTTTCTAAATTCCCTAGGAGAGAATCACTCATATTATTAAAAAAGAATAGGGTTCTATCATGATATTTCAGCTAGAGATTCGAAACAAGAGGTTATAGAGGTAGATCCCATGTTGTTTGAATGACCTTTAGAATGATCCAATCCTGTCCAAGCACTTTCAGTAAAAAGCGTTCCTTCGTGGGGCTGGGGTGTGCCTCAGTGGTAGAGCACTTGCCTAGCATGTGTGAGGCACTGGGTTCGATTCTTAGCACCACATATAAATAAATAAAATAAAGGTCCATTGACAACTAAAAAATATATTTTTTAAAAGAAGTGTTCCTTTGTTTATGCTTAATTGTTTCTTCACTGACCCATCCTCACAGCCAGGAGAGGAGGACATGGAGCATGAGTTAGAGATGGTAAGCCAGGCACGGTGGCACACGCCTGTAATCCCAGCACTTAGGGAGGCTGAAACAGGAGAATTGGGAGTTCAAAGCCAGCCTCAGCAATGGCGAGGTACTAAGCAACTCAGTGAGACCCTGTCTCTACATAAAACACAAAATAGGGCTGGGGATGTGGCTCAGTGGTCGAGTGCCCCTGAGTTCAATCTCCAGTACCAAAAAATAAATAAATAAATAAAAAATAAGTTAGAGATGGTGACCTGGGGTTTCACAGTCCATGATGTGCTTTCACTAATATGTTCTCCAGTATAAGCCTCACAATTCTCTGTAGGAACAGGGCCAGATTTGTCATCACAACATAGATGAAACTGAGGCTGGGAGCAAAATGAGATCCAAGGACAAAGCTACACTTATCCTATTGACACATTGGAATGGTATTTGAAGAACCCAGTGTGGGTTGGTAATGAGGCGAGAAAGTAGCTGATATAATACCCCTGGGGCTGGGGTTATGGCACAGTGGTAGCATGCTCGCCTAGCACACGTGAGGCACTGGGTTCGATCCTCAGCACCACATAAAAAATAAAATAAAGATATTCTGTCCACCTACAACTAAAAAATAAATATTAAAAAAAAATACCCCTGAATTTCAGTTCCCCCAGCTGGCAAACTAAGACAGTCAAATGAATCTTGAAGTTTTATTGAGAAACCCACCCCAGTTTTTGACAACATATAAAGGCAAAGAAGGGCTGTAGCTGTAGCTTCACACTAGCATCACTTTTTCCTGTGTTCCTGTTGCCCTTTTTTACCACTGGGAAGCTTTGTGACAGCCTGGATTCAGCGGCACAAAGTTGCCCAGTAACCATGGTTTCAGCCCCGTGGGCCACCATGGTTATACCTACATGGCATAAACACATGGTGCAGCCAGCTCTGCAGCAAGTAAACCCAATAGCACCCAAGGTGATGCTGAAATTGCCATTGGGAAGTGGCACAGTGCAGTGGTTGAGAATGTGGGACACTAAACAGACAGCTTGAGTGCAACATCTGGCTTCATTGCTCATGAGTGGTACAGCATGAGCAACTGCCTCTGTAAATCAGGTTCCTGATCCATAAGTTGATAAATAATGGCACCATCATCGGAGATTGTTATGAAGATTAAATATCAAGATATCTGAAACATATCAATATGGAAGAGAAGTTTCTTATTATCTACTTATTTAGTAGGTGTATATATAAATAGGAAAGCAAATAAATTATCTGGAAGGAAGCATGCAGTACTGAGAATAGTGATTATTATAGGCAAAGGGTTGAGATTTGGAGAGGAGGGTTCGGGAATGCTGGCGGACTTTGAACATTTACTCTTTTTATAAATTTTCTTCTTGTTTTTGTTTGGTACTGGGAATTGAACTCAGGGGCAGTTTGTCCACTGAGCTATAACCCAGCCCTTGTTATTTTTTATTTTGAGACAGGGTCTTGCTAAGTTGCTGAGGGTCTCATTAAATTGCTGAGGCTGGGGCCTGGGAATATAGCTCAGCTGGTAGAGTGCTTGCCTCGCACAAGACCCTGGGTTCAATCCCCAGCACCACAAAAAAAAAAAAAAGAATAAATTGCTGAGGCTGGCCTCAAACTTGCAATCCTCCTGTCTCAAAATAAAAAATTAAAAAGGCTGGGGATGTAGTTCTGTGACAGATTGCCCCTGGGTTCAATCCTACTGCTAAATAGTACTGCTACATACATACATACATACATACATACATACATACATAAATACATACATACATACATACATACATAAATACATACATACATACATACATAAATAAGCGATGCAGCTGGGCATGGTCATATGGACCTGCAATCCAGCTTCTTAGGAGCTGAGGCAGGAGGATCACAAGTTCAAGGTCAGCCTGGGCAACTTAGTAAGATCCTGACTCAAAATAAAAAGGACTGGAGATGTAGCACACTGGTAAGAGTGCTACATAAACCCTAGGATTCAATCCATAAGTATCGAAAAAAGAAAAGAAGGAAGGAAGGGGGGCTGGGGCTGGGGCTCAGTGGTAGAGCACTTGCCTAGCATGTGTGAAGCACTGGGTTCGATTCTCAGCACAGCATATAAATACATAAAATAAAGATCCATTGAGAACCAAAAAATATTTAAAAAGAAAAAGAAGGAAGAAAGAAAGAAAATAAAAGGAAAAGGAAAGAAAGGAAAAAAGAGCTTGATGGATTGTTTTTCCACTTCTTAGTAAGAAGACTTTTATTCAAAAGGATTATTGCAAGGTGAGTAAGGGTTAAAACAGGGGAAGGAGCCATTGCAACCAGAGAATGCTGTAACTTTTAGTCTACAAGCATCCTGGGGAGTAGGGGTTAGGCAAGAGTTTTTTTTTTGTGATAGAGAAGAGTAAACAAGGCTAGGATGACCTCGATAAGGAAAGTGGATGAAAGAGTGGTGGATAGGATAGCAGATCTGAGAATGTTGACTCTGAGGCCAGCCTGTTCTCAAGGGGCCACGTGCTGGCTCAGCTGAGGGTGGGCCAAAGTTCAGGGGCTTGTTGGAAGGAAAGAATTTAACCAAAGTTTGACTAAAAAGCATTTTGTTCCAATTGATCAGCTGGGCTAAGCAGTTGAGCTAATAATTTATGAGGCAAAGAAATACCGTTTGAAGACCTGTGTCTATCCTTGTCATAGGTAAACAAGAGGGGCTTCTGCGAGTCTTATCTAAGTCATGTGGGAAAGGTGGATCTTTGCAGTACGCCATTTTCCAGGATAGGAAGGGTGGGAGGATTTCGTAAACTGTTTTTCAGGACCATGGGCTCAGGTAAAATTCAATATAGTCAGATTGCAATTTATACCTTGCCTATTTCTCATATTGTTATATCTCAGATAAAGAATAAAGTATAGGCTTCAGCATGACCTGAGACTCCTGGATGAAGAGGGCAGGGCCGTATGGAAGAAAGAGCAGGCTGGGGAAAGGGCTCATTTCATGATTCCCTTGGCAAACTGATCCACTTGGAACGAGCTTCCTTGGTACCATGGCTCTTAGCGTTTCTCTCTGACCCACACGTGGATCAATGAGAAATAAAATGAGGCAATACCTGGGTAAATGCTGAAACTGCACTTTAGTTCAACCCATGTTATTTCTGCAGCCACTGAAGGCCTTCAGCCCTTTCTCCATGCTCTGGTGAGTCCTTGCCTTTACAAGGCGTGGTGGCACACTCCTGTAATCCCAGCACTTAGGGAGGCTGAGACAGGAGAATCGTGAGTTCAGAGCCAGTCTCAGCAACGGCGAGGCACTAAGCAACTCAGTGAGACCCTGTCTCTACATAAAACATAAAATAGGGCTGGGGATGTGGCTCAGTGGTCGAGTACCCCTGAGTTCAATCCCTGGTACCAAAAAAAGAAAAGAAAGAAATGCTGCTCGCAGACTTCTGCTGCAGGATTCTCTCAGCTTCCTATGGACATCTGAATGTTTTCCTGTGCTGCTTACTTTGCCTCTTGGAAAATCAAAATACCTCCCTGCATTGCAAAGCTTTCTATACCAGTTTGCACCCAGAGCAGCATCATAGCCTCTCTTCTCCCATTCTTTCCTCTCTCTCTCTTTTTATTTATTTATTTTGATGCTGGAAATGAAACCCAGGGCCTTGCACATGCTAGGCAAACTCTGTACCACTGAGCTAAATCCTCAGCCCCTTCATAGCCTTCTGTGCTGCAATAACTGAGCTCCAGGGCTGCTAACTCATTCTGTAATAAATCTGGGCAATCTCCTCACTCCTACAACTTGGTATATTTCCTGGAAGCTAGCCTGGACATAGAGTAGAAAAAGATGACCACTGACTGTGGAGTCCTTAAGCCTGCCCTATCCCTCTATCAACATCTTTAGTAAATGTTCCTGCCAGATTCTGAGCAGTCAGGCTCTGATTTACTTCCCCTTGCAAAAGCCAAGGGAATAAAGCTGTCAAGTACAAGCTGATGATTTGAACTAAATCTGAGGATTTGTGAAAATGCTCAAAATCCAAGTGGGGAATGAGGAACAGCTGCTTGGCAACTAAAACTGGGAACTGGGTGAAATTTGTCTGGCAGCTTCCACTTGCCCTTCTTCCTCCTCCTGTTTCCTCTTTCCTAAAGAGACTCCTCTCTCCCCCTCCTCCCTGCCACCTGAGGAGCCAATGCCCTCTCCCCTTATCAAAAACAAAACAAAAACTGCTGTTCTGAAAGGAAGGATGTGAATCATTAGAATCCTGTAAGAACTAGAAGGAACTCCAGTGAGTTAGCAAATCCAGCCCCCCCCCCCCCCCCCCCCCCCCCCCCCCCCCCCCCCCCCCCCCCCCGTTTTGTGAGATGCTTGTCACTCCGCGTTTGGGAATCTAAATCTAGCTCTTTTTCTTTACAAATTGGAAGGTTCTAATCATGGATGCTCCTAGAGGTACAAGAAAAGAGACAACTTTTCATCTGTTGTTCTTCCTCCTTCCCCTAGTGGCAGTTTCTCCTAATAGAGAAGAGTATTCTCTGGCACCTCAAAGAAGAAGCAGTAAAACATTCAGAAATATCCTTGCATCCAGTGCACTAAAAACAATCTGCAGCAACGTGAACTGTGAGCATAAGACTCTTAGAAGGGAGGCATTGATTAATTAGGGAAATGGGTGTGGGCAGAATCTTCAATCAAACAAGATTATGAGCTGCTACTCTTTTTTTTTTTTTTTTTTTTTTTTAGGGATTGAACCCAGGGCCTCCCACGTGTTAAGCAAGCACTCTACCACTGAGCTACATCCACAGCCTTTTGTTTTATTTTTAGACAGGGTCTCACTAAGTTGTCCAGGCTGGCCTGGAACTTGCATTCTTCCTGCCTCAGCCTCCCAAATCACTGGGATTACAAATATTTGACACCATGCCTGGCTGAACTACTACTCTTAACACATTAAGGTCTGAAGAGAATTCATAAATAGAATAGGAATAAGACAGCTGAAATGTTATTCCCAGCTCAACAACTGCAGGGAATTGATAACTACAGTCATCTGTTGCTTAACAACGGAGACAAATTTTTTTCTGGAAAAAAAATGTGCCCATTGATATCATGGTTTAGAGAACATCATAATAGAGTGTACTCACACAAACTAAGATGGTTATTACACCATTAGCAATATGCTATCAGGGGACCTCTGTCATACAAGTAGTCCATCATTGACTAAAATGTTGTTATGGAGTGCATGACTATACACCTTGGACCTTTGTTCTGGGTCAACTTCTCCACTTGCAGTCCTGTGCTCCAGTTAAAGCCATCTGAGTCCAGGGGAGTAGGCATCAGACCAAGTCAAAATCAATCAGTGCATTTTTATCCCTCTGACCACTGTGACTAGGTCAGATTTGGGCACTAGATCCAGGATGGTCCATCAGTGAATCCTACTCTTGTGTTGCAGCTCCCTGGAAGACTCTCTTTCCCTCTCATTGAACTTGAACTTCAGAGGCTGGGAGGCTGGAGCTGCTACTTCAACCAACAACTCAGGACCTGAGAATAGAAGCAGCAGACTAAGGATGGCAGATTCAACCAAGAAACAGAGAAATTTGTATCTCCTTGTTTGAGCCCTGAATCAGGCCTCTCTTAAAACCAGTTCTCAATTCCATGAACCAATAAATTTCCATTTTCCTTAATCCAATTTGAATTCCTTTTCTACCATTGCATACTAAGAGTCCTGAGAAAATCAATAAACTTAACATAAGAGGTACTCAAAGAGGTTTTTTTTTTTTTGGTACTGGAGATTGAACTCAGGGGCACTCAACCACTGAGCCACATCCCCAGCCCTATTTTGTGTTTTATGTAGAGACAGGGTCTCACTGAGTTGCTTAGCGCCTCACCATTGCTGAGGCTGGCTTTGAACTCATGATTCTCCTGTCACAGCCTCCCTAAATGCTGGGATTACAGGCTTGTGCCACCACGCCCAGCTCAAAGAGGTTTTTGAACGAATGAATGAATCAAACATTTATCTTTAATGTACCACACAGCTAAATACACACACATGCATTTCAGCCATTCATGGCTTCTTTCTTCAAGTGCATTCAAACAGCATCAGTTTAAATTTTCTTTGTGTACACATTTAGTAGTAGTAGTAGTAGTAGTAGTAGTAGTAGTAGTAGTAGTATTTGGAGGCTACCAGGAATTGAACTCAGGGGCACTTGACCACTGAGCCACATCCCCAGCCCTATTTTGCATTTTTTTTTTAAGAAACAGGGTCTCACTGAGTTGCTTAGTGCCTCACCATTGCTGAGGCTGGATTTGAACTCGCCATCCTCCTGTCTCAGTCTCCCCAGCCGCTGGATAACAGGCATGCGCCACTGCGCCCAGCCACATTTACTATTATCGTAACAAACCAACTTTTACATTTTTAATGTTTACAACTAAGCATTATCTTTCCTTTCCAGTGAAAACAAAAATGAAAATTTAAAAATAAAGAAGATTACAATACAGAATGTCAATTCCACATAAGATCCTACAGGTTTTACGTGTTTAAATTTGAAGTCAGTAAGTGTTAGGTATGATTTTGTTGGAAGATGAGTAGACCTTAAGTGGAGGGAACAAAAAGGAATGACACTAGAGATGGTGAAAAGAAGAAAATTATTGGAGGATTTCCAAACTCAGAGGTTACCTTCTCAGAAAAGAGGCAAAATTAGAATCTCTTCAAAAAATTTTGGATGCTATTATTGTTCCACTCTAAATGAACAAACTCAGCTGGGCATGGTGGTACACACCTATAATCCCAGTGACTCAGGGGGCTAAGGCAGTAAGATTGAAAGTTCTAGGCCAGCCTCAGCAAATTAGTGAGGTCTTAAGCAACTTAGTGAGACTCTGCCTCAAGATAAAAAGTAAAAAGGCCTGGGAATGTAGCTTAGTGGGAAAGGGCCCCCAGTTCAGTCCCCAGTACCAACAAATAAATAAGTAAACAAATGAATTCAGAAATTGTACAGAGCATAAAGCCGTGTGCTATAATCCCAGCACTTTGGGAGGCTGAGACCGGAGAATAACCAAGTTCAAAGCCAGCCTCAGTAACAGTGAGGTGCTAAGCAACTCATTGAGACCCTGTCTCTAAGTAAAACACAAAATAGGGCTGGAGATGTGGCTCAGTGGTCAAGTACCCCTGAGTTTAATCCCCAGTACCAAAAAAAAAAAAAAAAAGAAAGAAAAAAAAAAAAAGAAATTGTACAGAGCATAAATTCTTTTAAGGCTTGCACCTCCAAAAGCAGGAACTCTTTAAGGACACTATGAATTGTATAAACTGGTTCAATCCTATATAAACATTTTGCCAGTGTGTGGGAAAAGAAAATGTATCTTTTGACCAAAGTTTTGAATATCTATTACTAAGTAAGTACCAAAAAACTTAATGGCTTAATACAACCATTTCTTTTGCATGACTTTGTATAGGTAAGAAATTTGGGAAGGGCTCCTCTAGAAAGTCTGTCCACCCTGCTTTATGTGGGCAGAGAGGTCTGGGACATACACTTTCAAGGTGACATCTTTCCTCACAAGTCTGATGTCCAAAGATTCCTGGCTTTTCTTTCTCACCACCCAGCGTCACAGCCCCAAGGGCTTACTCACGTGGCTTAGGCTTCTCATAGCATAACTTCACTTCATTGAAACAGGAAGTAGATGTTAACAGGCCAATTAAGGAATATACTTGACCAGATACAATGTCACTGTCACCATAGTCTATTGGTCAAAGCAGTCATGGAGCCTGCCCAAGTACAAGGGGGAAATGACAAGGTCATATTGCAAAAAAAGCAGTGGGATGCAGAGATATTGTCATGGCCCTCTTTAGAACACACAAATATGGCACAACCTATATAATTTTATTCTAAGAAATTGTCACATGAAAATAATGCCAAGAAATGTAACAGAGCAGAGTTGCTCATCTCAGCTTTTGTAGCAAAGAAAAAAAGAAACTACCTACATGTCTGCTAATAGATAAAAGCCTAAGTGAATCATCACACAACAATTAACAGCAATGTGGGCTGGAGATGTAACAGTGGTAGAGTGCTTGCCTAGCATGCATGAAACCTTGGGTTCAATTTTCAGTACCAGAAGAAAAAAAAAATCTGTTACCAACTAACAGCAATATGAAGCCATAATAATTAAAAATTTTAATGTGAAGAAATACTGCTGTAAAAAGAGAAAAAGTAAAATTAAGAAGCGTGTGCACTATGATGATAATTACATAAAAGTTTGTATGCATCTGGACAAAGTCTGGAAGGAAATGAGTAGAAATGAAAATAATTGCATTGAGGTGGTAATATGTGCATGCCTTGCATTTTCTCTCTTTATTGTTATGCTTCACAAAAAAATGAAAATTAGAAAAGAAGAGAAAGTCTGTACTTGGCAGGTTCATGTACTAATAAAGCTCAAGGAAAGCAAAGGGGGTCCACAGTTCCCTATAATTCACTCAGATTAACTGGGAGCAGTGGCGCGTGCCTGTAATCCCAGCACTTTGGGAGGCTGAGACAGGAGAATCGCGAGTTCAAAGCCAGCCTCAGCAATGGCGAGGCACTAAGCAACTCAGTGAGACCCTGTCTCTACATAAAACACAAAATAGGGCTGGGGATGTGGCTCAGTGGTCGAGTACCCCTGAGTTCAATCCTCAGTACCAAAAAAAACCCCCAAAACCACTAATTCACTTAGATTTAGACCAACTTCCAGGTCAGAGGATCTACAGATATTTCTGTGTTGTTTTTTTTTTTTTTAACATGCCACAATTTTTATTGCAATGTGGCCACTTTTGTGAGGGTGGGGAGTTTGATCTCAAAACAATGTTCCATTTAAGGCTCTTTTATACCGAAATTGCCCTTATGACTGATATTCAAAATATCTTTCGTGTTGCAAGACTCACGTGGTAAACATAAAACTCCTACACTTATTCAGTAGGGTACACTCAATGTAAAATAAAAAAGCATTAATAACAGCTATTTCTTTTAAGAAGATATGCAGGTAATAGGAATGAACACTGAGGTACTAGGATAAATTGATGACACCGTCAAAGAAACAATTGGCATTCCTTTTGGGGGATTAACTCATTTTTTAAAAGTGCTTTTAATGCATAGTGTTATATTCATGCTCCCATGTCACAAAAGAAGGCTTGCCAAGGCAGGTGAGGTGTATGTATGCTCCAACGCCTCACAGAACTACAATCAAGTGCAACTCTAAAATACTACTGAAAAAAGTTCACCATCTGACCAGTGGATAATACTTTCGAGGCATTCAATCTGCTTGCCCTTTGCAGTATTCTAGACTATTCGCATTGACTATCACATTCATTATAGTGCTTGCTGCAAGGGAGGTATGTAACCAGTTATTTTGGCTAAAATAAGACAGGAAGGCATTCCTTGGGTTCTACATAAAAGTAACTGTATTAAAGAGTCTAATGGCAATCTCTGACAGGCTGCTTAAATGAATGATATCCTCTTCATTCACTGTGTTGGAAAGGCCCAGTAGAAAGGGAAAAAAACAATACAAAAACAAACAAACAAACAAACAAAACACCTAATGCTATTCCAATGGACTGAACTGGAGAAATGAAACCCTCTTAAGATCCAGATAGCCATCCTTAGTGGTCATTTTATAATGGTTTTCCTTCAAGTGAAACTACTACATTGCCTACCAATTTCTCTCCAAGTGTTGACTCGTCCTTAATGTCATCCAAGCCATTTACTTGCCATGCGTGTTTAGTACCTATAAATTTCTTTTTCATGGCATCTTTAGAGCTAGCATAAATCATATTGCTCTTTAAGGGTATACTTTCAGGAGCCCAGAATATAAATACTAGGTCTTCTTTCCTAAGACTTGTTTCATATGCAGCATTGTACAAAGCATATGGGCAATCATTCAGAGGTAGCAACTTCACAAAAGATGTGTAGGGGTCCTCTACAGTGTCACCAATGTCACCCACCAAGATCTGCTTTGCTTCCTCTATAATTATTTGTCTTTTGTCATTTCTTCTTGTCAGAAGAGAACTGCTTTCTTTTCTCCTCCTTCTTCTCCTCCTCCTTCTTCTTTTTGATATCTTCTTGTGTAGAAGATTTCCTTACTTTCATATCATTAAAAACTTTTATGACTTCATCATTCACTCTAACTCCAGATGCCACAGTGCCCACAGCTGTGACTGTGGCAGTGGCTCCAACTCTGTGGATCTGGGAGGAGGAGGAGAGGTAGGCAGGCAGGGCCATATATTTCTATTTATAATTAATCTGCTGTTTTGACCTCTCATCCTTGGAATGCTTATTGTCATGAAAGCAATAATTAGTCTTGCTATGTTCCTGAGACCGTGATATAAGATTGAAAATGCCCTGAAAATTTACTGTGATGCAGAGCACAAGGTGGTACTTTAATCTTTTTCATAATGAACCTATCCAGGATTTATAAAATTGTCAGTGGCAATTTGGCATGGGAATTTATCCCAGAATACTCTGACAAGAACTGGATTGGCTCTGATCCCCTCTTTACACATCCTGTTTGTCTTGGGGACTCAATGTTTAATACGTGGATGGACTGTGGAGTCTAGAATAGGCAGAGATAACCAAACTGCTTGTGCAATTTCTAAAGTGACTCTGAATGTACTCAGCCTCCCTGGGGTTGACGGTCATAGCTGTGGCCTCCAACTTTTTACAATCAAACCCAACCTTTGAACGGACATTGCTTGCCAATATTGCCTTCATTTGCCAGTCATTATTACATTTTTTAAAGAGCTCTTTTGAAGAGTCATTGCAGAAGGTCAAAGTACGTGAAAGTCGAAGTCTTAAGAAAATTTAATTAAATAATTGCAAACTTCTGGGTGTAGTAGCACATACCTTTAGTCCCAGCTAATCTGCACACTGAGGAGTTCCAGGCCAGCCTTGGCAGCAGAATCAGACCTTGTCTCTAAAGTAAATAAATAAATAACAAAAAGAATTGCAAAAACAAAATTTAAAAAGCATATCTAGCTGGGCATGATGGTGCATGCCTATAATCCCAGCAACTCTAGAAGCTGGGGCAGAAGGATCATAAATTTGAGACCAATCTTAGCAACTTAGCAAGACTCTGTCTCAAAATAAAAAATAAAAGAGTACCAGGGACGTAGCTCAGTGGTAAAGCGCCCTTGGGCTCAATCCACAGTCAAAAAAATAAAAAGCATATCTAATGAATTGGCATGACTACTTATTGTTTTTACATAGTTAATAATTAGAAAAAGCCTGAATAAGGACAAGGTTTAGATTATGTTTTGATACTTCATTTAAATTTCGTTTAATAACTTTTGGAAAGTTTGACAGAATGGGGGGTCTCTACTGGTTGACAGATGCAATTGCCAAAATTCTTAGAACAAACATTTAGTATTTTTTTAACCTGAAATTGACATTTTATTTAATAAATGCTTGCCTGGCAGTCACCATGTGACACAATTCTACCTTTTGTGGACATTTACTAAGCTTATTCTCAATAATGCACAGTGTAGCTTCTATTCTTCTCACTCTCATTTTACAAATGAGGAGACAGGAGCACAAAGTGGCTAAGAAAGCTGTGCAAGAATCTCAACCAGGAAACAGCCCAGCCAGGACCCAAACCCAGGTAGTCAGGCTTGAGTGCTGGTGCTCACCTATGGTACCATGCTGCCTAGTTAGGATCATTGATTTTTATTATGACAAATAGTTACCAAGAATCTGTATATAATAAAATATTTTCATATCTAGGTATATGCTTTCTGATCCAATTGCAGCAAGACTTCCATATTCAAAATAACATAGGCTTTCTCTTGCTTTAGTTTGTAAAACTCCATATTAAGAAAGATGCTGTAATTTGCAGCACAGCTGAGCCACTGGGTGAATTTCTTCCCTTCCCAGCTGTCAGGTAGTCATAATAACCACAGAAAAAATATACTAAGCCTTTGCATGGTGTGCTTGGCTATCTCCCTTAATCCCCTGAAACACTCCTGATATTCAAGTCTCTTGAAATTAGGCTGGCCCTGCAATTTTATTAACCAGTAGAATATGGCAGAAATAATGTTGAGCCAGTTCCAAGCCTAAGTCTTGAAAGGGGTGGTAACTCCTAACTTTTGCTCTAGGGAGTCCTGAGTTGGTATGTGAGAAATCGGAAACCATGCTATGCTGTTGAGACTATATGCAGAGGCCAGGTGAAGAAAAATGAGGAGGCCAGGCACAGTGGCGCAAGCCTATAATCCCTGTGACTCAGGAGGCTGAGGCAGCAAGATTTTGCAATTTTGCAAAGTTCTAGGCCCTAAACAATTTAGTGAGACCCTGTTTCAAAATAAAAAATAAAATAGGCTGAGGACTGTATTTCAGTGGTAAAACACCACTGGGTTCAATCCCCAGTACCCCCTCATACACATAAAAAAGAGAGAGAGCCGGGCGCGGTGGCTCAAGCCTGTAATCCCAGCACTCAGGGAGGCTGAGACAGGAGAATCGCGAGTTCAAAGCCAGCCTCAGCAATGGCGAGGCGCTAAGCAACTCAGTGA
>PVHX01021555.1:10019-29589 GCA_004024805.1 Geosciurus inauris
AAGGAATACTTTCTTAAGGGAGAGCTTCATAGTTTCTGTTCTATTGCCAGCTCTGTGCCAAGATAAAATTGGAGAATAAGCTTTAAGAACACATGAGGGGAAATGTTTTCCAAAAATGTATGCAGAAATTCACGTGTTTAGTCATTCACTCATCACATTAGCACAGAGTTCCTATGCTATAATTAATTTTATAAATCTGACAGACTTTTAAATAGTACAGTTTTAAATACATCAGGTATAATGATAAACCTGGCTAAATTCTGTATTACAAGGAAGCAAGCAAGTTTCAGCCACTATTGCAAAATCTTTATTGCCAATGGTACATATGGACCCATTTTTAGCTGTACTTCTGGTGAGCTCTCATAGGGTAAGGATGTTGCTAAGAGGCATATGCTTCCAGCTTGCTGGGAAGAAAAAAGAGAAAGTACATTCTGAATAAAGATGAATTGTGTGATTTATTTCTCTCCCATCAATTTGTCAAAGAATATATTTTATAATTCATATTCAATTGTATGAGTATTTTTCCCCAAGAGTATATTTGTGAATTTTTTTGAACACTTAGTTTCATTCCCCTATCCTTAAATAGTATTCCTTTTTCTGCCTGGCCAGCTTGCAGATTAACTTCTGATACTCTCCCCTCCACAAAGCTTCCAATTGTATTGTTTCGTTTTTGATGCAAAATAAGTATGACTACTCTTGAATGGAAGTGGGTGGTTCCATGACCTGTGTAAAACTTGCACCTTCTGGGGTTATCTAACTGTGGATAAACTTTTTCATAGTTTTCCTTGACATGTACACATTCTCTTTTACTTTCTCCCCTCCCATTGCTCTGAGTACAAGGGTAAGGAATGGGGAAAATCAGGTTCTGAAAGTGCTTTTTACCCTTTTCATTATTGACTTTTTACCCCACCCCCAGGTGAAGGAGAAGGTAGCTGACAGTTTATTCTGCAAGGGTGTTGGCATAGGGCAAACTTGGAACATTGTTGAATTAAGTTATTCCAGGAGTAATTGTGAACAACAGAGCTTCCTGAATTATGGTTTACTAAATTTTAACCCCCAATTCATTCATTGATAAATTATTTAGCTAACAGTTGTTTTTTCAAAATATGGCAGTTTTGTGTGTGTGGAGGTGTTACCAGGGATTGAAATCAGGGGCACTTGACCACTGAGCCACATCTCCAACGCTATTATTTTTTTTGTTTTGTTTTGTTTTGTTTTTGGTGCCTGGGATTGAACTCAGGGGTACCTGAACTCTGAGCCACATCCCCAGCCCCATTTTGTGTTTTATTTAGAGACAGGGTCTCACTGAGTTATTTAGCACCTCACCATTGCTAAGGCTGGCTTTGAACTCATGATCCTCCTGCCTCAGCCTCCCAAGTTGCTAAGATTCCAGGCATGTGCCACCACACCGGACAAAATATGGTGATTTTTAACCATCTTCCAAAATTCATTTCTAAAACCAATCTGTACTCTTAGAAGTTAACTAAAAATGGTAGCCCTGCATATTGAGGATATCCATGAAAAACTGGAGTAAGTTGTTGTTTATACATTCTTTGAACAACCTTGTAACATTCAACCATAAATAATCTTACTAGAACCTGGACACTTTAAAGTAATCTCATGTGGCAATTTTGAATGTTGTCAGTAAAAAGTGCCCACCTATTTGATTTATGCCTTAACACTTTATACTGAATTCTACCTTATCTACACACATGCCTCATACTTCAGATGAGATGTGGTTAACATTCACAGTGGATTTTATAAAGACACACACTAAAGAAAACTTTTTTCTACCTGTAGTCAGATATAATTACTAGGGGAAAGTTAGAGCTTTCAAATAGAGCTGCTTCTACTAATAATACTGTTGAGCTTTCAGGAATATTTTGTTCTGTCTAGTGTAATAATGAATATGGATAAGTATGGTAAAGTGAGTGAAGGGGTTCCTTGCCTGATGCATTGTTATTTGAAATGCTAGTCAGACATTTAGGGGCTTGAAAGGACCTCTAAAGGCTTTTCTCTTAAAAAGAGAAAACAAATAGATTGTATTTTTAATCAATAGAACACTGGTCCATTTACACCATTGTTTAAAATATTTTGTTAGTTGATGCCTTTAATCACTTTCAAAACTTCCGTAAGTCATACTGTATCCAGAAAAAATATAAGGCCTAAAGTATCTGAGGTTTCTTTATGCTTCCCAGTGATTGATTTTGAGTAGGCTTTTCACATGGTGCAATTATTATTGGCTGCAGCACAACTACACTACGAGGTAACAAGTCTTATGGCTGAAAATGTCTTTGTTCTAAGAATTGTAAAATGAGAATATGATCTAATAAGGTAGTTATTCATTGATCACTTCCTGTTCATCCTCCCCAGCTTAGTCCTCAAGGCCTGTGTGTTCCCAATTTCAATTCCAACTGCTATGGGAGAAGCTTACTATAAAAAGAATTTAGAGTTAACCAGTACTATTCTAATGCCACAAATTCTTAGCAGTGCGGGGCGTGGTGGCTCACGCTTGTAATCCCAGCACTTAGGGAGGCTGAGACAGGAGAATCGCGAGTTCAAAGCCAGCCTCAGCAACGGCGAGGCACTAAGCAACTCAGTGAGACCCTGTCTCTACATAAAACACAAAATAGGGCTGGGGATGTGGCTCAGTGGTTGAATACCCCGAGTTCAATCCCTGGTGCAAAAAAAAAAAAAAATTCTTAGCAGTGTCACAAATAATTCAGCAATAAAGCAGGGACTATATGCTGCTGCTATATTTCAGTAGGTTGGATGGACCTGAGATTGGTGAAAAGTGATTAAGGGAAAAGAAGGTTAAGGAGCGATTAAGATTGCAAAGTCTTCTTTAGTGGAAGACTATCTTGATTTTTAAAAAAATCTCCCCTTTATAGACCTTCCTATTGCTACTCCTTTCCTTAATTCTTCTCATCCCTCCCGTTTCTTCACCTTGAGTTAGTTTTCAGTTCAAGGGCTCTGAAGCACTTTCCTGGGGACTGCATGATTGATCTATCTTTCCACCTAGACAAATATTGATTTATTGACCAAATAGTTACCAAGCACTTACCAAGCACTTCTTCTGTTCATGACTCTGTGCAATGAACTAGAGATCATCCCAAGTAGTAGTTTCTACCTTATAAAGACTAGCAGTAGGACCCCCAAAGTCTTAATATTAAGACTAATACTAAGTGGCTTCTAAGCTGCAAAGACTGCTTGGTGTAGTTTGGTTTGATTGCACAGGTATTTCTGTTCCTCCTTCAACATCTATCCTCCAAGGAGAGTGGCAGCTTTAAAAGGAGAGGTCTTTAGTCTCTCCATCTAGGACATTCAAAGAATGTGGAACCTGTGAACCAAGAGTACACTGGAATCTTTCCTTGAGGAGTTGAGACCACAATGGATCAAATGTTTGACTAACAATAGAACTACAGGTGATTGTTGCAGTTGGAATTCACCAGGAATAAGACCCTGAAATGGAGATCAGCACACACAGTGTTAATTAGGAAGTGCTCTTGAGTTTGACAGCTGTTGAAAGGAGGTGATGGAAATATGACTGGATAGAGGAGGCTGAATGATGGTCCTGAAGAAGTCCTTGGCTGATCTCTTGGGAATCTCTTGGAGACCTCTGGTGTTGGGATGGCTCTTCAGATCTCTTCCAAATTGAAGCAAGGAGGCTAGGTTTCACACTCCCTGTATGGTTCAGGCAGTGGATGTGGGCTTCCCTGGTTGGACCTAGGGTGAGGGAGTTTATTTTTTCAGTCAAGGCCATGCCTGAAAGTGGTTGAGAACAGAGACTTATCTATAGGCAGCAGTCCCAGTAGCTGGGGGAATAAATTCTTCATTTCCAAAGGAGGTTTTGGGCAGCACATCACAGTGTTGATCCCAAAAACCTCCCATCAATGCTACAGGTTTCTATGACAATTACCTAGATCCTGTACTAAGGGAATTCAGGGAACCTACAGAAGAAATCTCACCCTCTCTAACCATTTGGAATGGCACCCTCAAAATATCTAGTAAGTAAATGACAGTCAATTGACTAAATTTCTCTTTTCTTACACTTGTTCTGGAATCATTTTTCATTGTATAGCCAATATGAAAGTAATTAAGTGCTTCCCTACTATCTAAATAGGTTGTCACATTAGCCAATATATTTTAATAAATATTTCTCTTTCGATAAGGCTTCACAATGAAAATTCTTTGAAAAGAAATGTCTGATGGTATTTAAAAGAGTGACTATAAGGAATGACAATGGTGTTTTTATGTATATCCAGGGTACCATATGTTCCAGTTTGCCTGAGACAGTCCTAATTTATGCCTTTGTTCCAACATAATTATTGTCATTATTATTGGTTTTGGGTACCAGGGATAGAACTCAGGGGTACTTGACCGCTGAGCCACATCCCCAGCCCTATTTTGTATTTTATTTAGAGACAGAGTCTCACTGAGTTGCTTAGTACCTTGCTTTTGCTGAGGCTGGCTTTGAACTTGTGATTCTCCTGCCTCAGCCTCCTGAGCCACTCGGATTACAGGTCTGTGCCACAGCACCTGGCTAGGGCTTTGAACTCCTTAATGATCTAATTTTTTTTTTTGGTACTGAGGATTGAACTCAGGGGTACTTGACCACTGAGCCCCATCCCCAGACCTATTTTGTATTTTATTTAGAGACAGGGTCTCACTGAGTTGCTTAGTACCTCGCTTTTGCTGAGGCTAGCTTTGAACTTGTGATTCTCCTGTCTCAGCCTCCTGAGCTGCTGGGATTACAGGTGTGTGCCACCATGCCCGGCTTGTTCCAACATAATTATTAATGGCAACTTTTCACTCTAGATAGATAGATCAATTGCTTCTATGGTGACCTTACAAATACTAGATAACATTTGAATATCCAAATGAGTATTGTTTCAAAATAATCACCTCAAAAGACCAAAGATGCTGTCATTGGCCCAAACATTTTTAGAACAATGCTGTTGGAAATGCTGGTGTGATTAGTATATGAAATATTCACAAATGCCATCCACTTCCTTTCAATCTCATCTCAATTTCCATTTTTTCTCTCATTCTCTTACACCATTTTCTATCATCCTAAAAAATAATCTTGATTTCCATACTAGAATCATTCACTAAATCCACTGGACTTGGCTTTAATTAAGTTCGTTTCCTAATTCAAAACCTTCTTCCAAGCAACATTCTTTATTCCTCCATTTCCTATATGAAATGGCATATACAATATAATAACAATATAATAGCTGCTGTGTATTGAAGGAATTAATGCATCATACTCTTCTTTCTTATGCTTGAACTCTGTACCAATGGATACAGACTGAAGAGTAGGTTGATGGAGATTAAAATGTTAGTTGTACTGACATTGAAATACACAGTATTGTGTGCAAGAAAAATGCACTTACTGATAATGATGATATTACCTAAATTTTTTCCTTTAATCCCACTGGATGAACTGGTAAACCAATGGTCAACAAGTGGTGTAGTCAGTCGTCTTGCTGGAAGATGTCAGTTGTCCTACTCCTATTTTTTTTTGGTACCAGGATTGAACTCAGGGGCACTCAAACACTGAGCCACATCCCCAGACCTATTTTGTGTTTTATGTAGAGATAGGGCCTCACTGAGTTGCTTAGCACCTCGCCGTTGCTGAGGCTGGCTGTGAACTTGCGATTCTCTTGTCTCAGCCTCCCAAAGTGCTGGGATTACAGATGTATGCCACCGTGTCTAGCTTCCTACTCCTATTTTTGCCAAATCACTCCCACAATACCAGCTTCTGCTTTTGTGATGTCCCAATGATGGACAAAGCATATTTTGTCAGTAGAAATGGGTTAGAATGATACATTAAGTAGATTTTCTCCAATGTTGCCTTATGGCTAAAAATCCATTCCTTATTTTGCTTTTCTTCTTAAATTAGTTCTAGACACGTTGTCCTACCCAGTCTAGTAGCATGTTTTCAATGAGGTTAAGTGACATCATAATGATATTCCAAAAACAAAAAACCAAAAATACATAGGGATATCTCATATTTGAATATAAATTTCCTCCTACTATGAATTGCCCAGAGAGATATTCATGTCTCCCATGTGTCCCACTTCTTTTAAAGGAATCCAAAAATTAAAACTTCAAGTTAAAATTCAGATATTAAGTGTTGTGCCAGTTATTCTGCTCACTGTGAGCCACAAGAGTTCTTAATATCTGAGTAGAGTTATCAATGCCTGTACCACCATGGCCTTTTTGAAGAATGTTCCATTTTCTTAGGTCCTAGAAATTAAATTGACCTCTCTCATGTCTCTCTTTCAAAGAATTCAAATTGTCAAAAGAAAACCCAAGAATATTACAGCACTGGCAAACCAATGATGTTTAGCAAGTTATAGCACTAGAACAGTTTTCCCAAACAAAATAAAATCCCAGAACTTAATGCTGATGCCACTTATTCCTGGATTGCCATCGCCAAAGACATAATAGAAACTCAGCAGCATCTGGAGGAGGAATGAGGCAAAGACAGTCTTTCTGAGTTTCTGCTTGTTGTCTCATGTCTGTGACCTGTAGACCCACACTCCTCTGGGGAAATCCCCTACTAAGAGGCCAATGTTGACATTAGTTATTTACCCTAACTTTAGTGTGAAATCCCTGGGTCACATTCTAAACTTGTCATTCCAGAAACTGATGTCTTAAAAAGTTTGAGAGTTTGTAACAATGTCAGTCACTGAATATAGGTCTTATTTGAACTGCTTTTTTCTCCCCTAAACAACATATTTGGAATATTTTTAAAATTTTTAACTGTAGCTGGACATGATGTCTTTATTTTTTTAATGTGATGCTGAGAATGGAACCCAGTGCCTCACATGTGCTAGGCAAGTGCTCTACCACTGAGCCACAACCCCAGCCCCTGGAATCTCTTAATTTCCACTCCCACAAACTTTATTTGCGTGTGTGGCATGCAGGTGGTGTCTCTCTGCTGACAAGTTTCCTACTCGCTCTTATGTGTGAATATTTTTAATCACATGATATAATGGTTGTGGCCACTACATTTTGCTGTGGAACTCAGGAGACTTAAGAAGCCAGTATCCTAGGGAAGGTGTCCCTTTTATCCCCGTAGTTGTTTTAGCTGAAGAGTTGTCCTCAGCAGATTCTGAGCTGAAGCTATGGTTGATATTTCTGGAACCTCTGCTCTTATGGATCTCACGAAGACCAAGACTTCTTCAAGACCTAAGGCATGAGGATGTTGGCAAAATAGTCCCCTGGTCTGAACATTGTGATATGACCCAGAACCAAGTGGAGACTACGGGGTTGGAATGGCACCTGAGTCTGGCCTGCCCACAGTTCCACCTTAGCCATAAATCTATAGAATGGATTTTGGGCAGCTTACCCAGCACCAGATCAGTTGAAGGACCATCCTATCTTCAGAACTGACAGAGACTCGACTTCTATCTTCACAATCCTGAATCCTTTCTTTCATTTCTCTCCCATAAGCACTGATTCTGACAGCACCCTTTCATAAAACTCCTACATGCTGATCTTCATCTTATAGTCTGCTTCTGAGGGAACTGGACCCACAATACCTCTCAAATTCCTTAGCTGCTTGCCTCACCTCATGTCTAGAGCAGTCCAGTGAAGGCTCACATCATTGTTCCTGCTGTCAGACAGCCCCAACTAACACCTATGTCTCATCTAATGCCATTATCTCAGCCTAACTTCAGGACAAGGGCCAGGCTGTGGGCACAGCTTCAAATATGATTATCATGCTAGGAGCTATAGCTGCTCTGGTGCCCAGTTATGACCCAGCTGGATCAACAGAAACCCTGGCTTCCTCAGTGGCTTCCCTTAGTGTGGGAGAAAAATAAATCCCTGTGAGGAGGAATTTGATGAAGGAGAGAGGACTTGGGAGAAATTTGTGTGGCTTTTTTGCAAACTTCTACACAACTGAACCAGCTGGATGTTCTCGAGGAGCTGTGGTCAACTCAGTAACATACATAGACTCTCCCATGTTCATATGCTATCCCACCTGCATGTACTAACCCACCTGGGTATGCCCTCTCACCTGTATATACTCTCCCACCTGCATACACTCTACTTGCATACTCCCTCTTACCTGCGTATACTCCCCTTGCCCCACTTTCCTTACTCCATCATTTTTGCTTCACTAGGATTGTATCCTCCTGAATGACACACCAGAACATAAGCTTCCTTCAAAGCCTAGGGTAACCCAAGCTAAAACAGGATGTGACATAGCACATATGACATTAATTGACTTTTAATGAAAGCATTTCATGGTCATTCTACATTAAAACTGTTCTGTCACAAAAGAAACCTTCCCCCTCTCTGTTCTCACAACCATTCTTACAGAGTCACTTCTTTTAATCCAGAATATAATTTAATATTATTTTTCCTTGTCCTACCTGAAATGAAAATAACCTGTCATTTCTCTAATAGTCTGAAATGATTGCCCATATTTTCACTTGGCCTAATCTCAAGCACTTACCACTTATTCGCCTAACATGGAGGCAATTCATCAACAAAAATGATATCACCAAACTCTACTATTAAAGTAACTGCCCATGGTAAAAATGTTCAGTGGCTAAAAATATTTGCAGGTATTATATTAGGGTCAAAGCATAGATTTTTCTATCTGGAAATAACTGGTGTAGCAATAAGATAAAAGAAAAATTCTTTAGAAGGAAAAATAAAAGGTAGGACAAAGATATCTAATAATCCATCTTTTGAAGTGGCTCTTAAGTAGGAGGGCATTACACCAAGATCAACAAAAAGAAGTTGGTAAGAATGTAACCAACACAGTGAATAGATAGTAGCATAAGAACTCAGCTCTTAGGTACTCAATCCTTTGTTGCTGTTCAGTACCTGCCTCCATAGTTGCTCAGCCTTCCACATCAGACAAGTTTTAGGAATTTCTGAGGACCTTCAGCTCTGAGGGAATGCTTATTGCTTTCTCAGGAAAGGTGTATTGTCACTTATCTTTTTGCTGTTAGCTGGTCTGGTCTTGTCATGACTGCCCAGGTCTACTTTCAATAAGCCCGGACAGGCTTGTCAGGGTTGACTAGACAAATCTTTTTTAGGTTCATCTTTCGGTGGATCAGATATCACAAATGCAGGGTTATTTCTGTAACTTAAGGAGGCTGGATGGCCCTCCTTTTTCCTTTCTCATGTCTCCAAATAGTAGGCGCCTTTACACTAAAGATGTTGGCTGTTACTGGTGCTTATGTCATATTTGATCACTGCCATATATATCTGGTGCAATGTGACATTTTTTCTCTACCTGTGGAACATGTGCATGCACACATATACACATCACAATAAGAGTACCATATTCTGCTTTTTATTTGGGAATAATCTTAAGACTTACAGGAAAGTCTAAATAGTATGAATTGTTCAAGGTATGTTTCACCTAACTTCCTCTAATGTGACAATCTTGTATAAGCATAATGCAATTATCCAGAGGAGGAACTTCACATTGGTACAATGTGATGAACCAAGCTACGGAGCTCATTTGAACATTATCCAACCACGCCTCTACATCCTTTTTTTGTTGTTCCAGGATTCCATGTTACATATCCTTGTGTCTCCTTCATCTCCTCTAACCTGTGACAGTTTCTCAGTCTTTCCTTGTCTTTTTTATGACAAACATTTAATACTGGTCAGTTATTTTGAAGGATGTCCTTAATTTTAGCTTAATTTTTAAATGATTAGTTTGAGATTATGCATTTTTATGAGAATAGTTAGAGAAGTTCTGTTATGTCCTTCCAAGTGTATACTGTCAGGAGGTACATGATACCAATATATTTTAATCAATAGAGATATTAACTTTGATGGTTTAATTGAAGAGATTTCTGCTAAGTTTCTCTACTATAAAATTACTATTTTCCCTTTTGGAATTGATAAATACCTTGAAAGTTATTGTTAGAACTATACTAATATCTTATTTCTCCTTAAACTTTGAGCCATTGTTTTTGGTATAGGTGGATCTTACTGGCAATGATTACTATGGTATTTGCCATATGGTGATTGTATATTTCTACCATTATTTCCAATTTCTTTTTTCTTTTTTTGGTACTGGGGATTGAACTCAGGGGCACTCGACCACTGAGCCACATCCCCAGCCCTATTTTGTGTTTTATGTAGAGACAGGGTCTCACTGAGTTGCTTAGCGCCTTGCTGTTGCTGAGGCTGGCTTTGAACTCGTGATTCTCCTGTCTCAGCCTCCCTACGTGCTGAGATTACAGGCTTGAGCCACCGCGCTTGGCTCCAGTTCTTTTAACTTGAAATTCTTCAGAGAGAGAGAAAGAATGAGCACACACATGTACATGAGAATGAGAGCAAGCTGTCCATCCTCATTAGTTCATTTATATATTTAGTTGTTTTTGTCCACATAGACTCATGAATGTTGATTTTATTCTGTGAATTATTATCCAATATCATCATTCTTTTTAGTTCTTAGATTGTTCCATCTGTGACTACTGGTAGCTTCTTCAGGTAAGCTCTTGTATCCATTTGATGTACTCCCATCCCTTTCTGAGCACATCCTTATTTTCTAGCACCACAAAATGTTCCAGGCTCATATTGTAGTATTCTTTCTCCTGCCCTAGAATCAACTTCATTGAATTTCTAAACTTACGGAGTCATGTCTGTTATACTATGTCTCATATTCAAAAGCAAATGGGTATTATTCCATTTGTTCAAATACACATTGGTGTCTTTCAAGAATGCTTAAAAATTTTCTTCCTAAAGAATTTACAAATTTCATGCAGAATTTATTTACAAGTATTTTTTTACTGATTTTCTAAATGGAGCCTATTATTACAGTGGGGTGTGTAATATTTTAAAGTTTTATTGAGATATATAATTAATTTCACCTATTTAAGGTATACTATTTATATGTTTTTCATATGTACACACCCATGAGACATTAGTTCAATCAAGATAATGGACATATTCATCATCTCCAAAAACTTTCTTATGTCCCTTTGTAATCATTAATCATGCCATTCCCATACTCTCCCAAACATCATCTCCAGACAACCACTGATCTGCTTCCTGTCACTATAGACTAGTTTGCATTGTCTAGAATTTTCTGTAAGTGAAGTTATACAGTATGTATTCCTTTTGTTTGGCTTTTTCTCTTAGCACAATTATTTTGAGATTCATGCATGTTATTGTATATATCAATAATTCATTGCACTTTATTGCTGAGTAGTATTTCACTGTATAGCTATACCAAAATAATTCATCCATTTGTTAATGGACATTTGGATTGCTTCTACTTTGGGGCTATTATAAGGCTGCAATAAGCATTCATGTACAAGTCTTTGCATATACATAGACTATTGTATATCTTCAGTAAATACTTGGGAATAGAATAGCTGGATCATATGGTAAGTATATGTTTAATATTTAAAGACAATATCAAACTGTTTTCAAAATGGGTTATACTATTTTACATTAC
Organism: Geosciurus inauris; assembly: GCA_004024805.1. NCBI lineage: Eukaryota > Metazoa > Chordata > Mammalia > Rodentia > Sciuridae > Geosciurus > Geosciurus inauris. The sequence goes on from PVHX01021555.1 coordinate 21,469, forward strand.
CACCAGCAGTATCTAAGAGTTCTTATAGCTCTATATCCCTGTCAACATTTGATATTTTTTAGTTAGTCACTTAATAGGTATGTAGTGGTATCCTATTATGGTTTTAATTTGCATTTCCATAATGACTAATGCTGAGCATTTTTCATGTGCTTATTTGTCATTCATCATCTTAACTGGTGAAGTATCCAAATATTTTGCCCATTTTTATTCAATTTTTTGTTTATTATCAAGTAAATTTTTAGGTAGAACCTAGTACATATCTCTTCATTTATGGAGGTCTTTAATTTCAGCAATGTTCTGTGTTATAGAGTTCAGTTATTGTTATATTAGTTTAATTTTCAATTGATTTTTTATATTTAATTTTTAAATTAAATTTTTAAATATTGATCATCTATACTACAACCTTGCTAAAGTCACACACCAAAACACACTGGGGTTTTGTAAATTTCATAAGGTTGCACATATTTGATGATACTATCTATAGTTTCTAATCTGCACAGTTTTTATTTATTTTTCTTGCCTTTTTGTTACTATAACAAGTTTCCACAAATTTAGTGGTTTGACACAATTTTATTATCTTAGAGTTCTGAAAGTCTGAAAGTCAGAAGTCCAAAATCAATTTAGGAGGTTGTCAGTATTCCTCTTGACTGGTGACCCTTTCCTCCATATTCAAAGTCAGCAGTACAGCATTTCTCCCAATCTATTTCTATCCCTCTGTCCCATCTCTGCTTTTGCTGTCTCTGACATTCCTGCCTCCTTCTTAGAAGGGCCCTTGCGATTACATTGGACTTACCCAGATAATCTCCCCATCTGAAGACTCTTAATATAATTACATCTGAAAAGAATGTAACATGTTCATAGGTTCTGATATTTAGGGCATAGACATCTTTGGAGGGCCATTATTACAAACCATATATAAGGTTTTCCAGTCTTGATGGGAACAAAAATTCTTTGTTCTGTGTGAGTTTTGAGGATTGTTTTCTCCACTTATTTATGCAGTTCTTTCTCCTGTCAGGTGTAGTCTTTTCATAGGCATGTGCTGATCAGTATTCAGTTAAATATTTGGGGGATTCCTTATGCAAATCTCCAAAACTCTGTATCTAGTTCTCTCCTGTTACTCTGCCCTATGGACTCTAGCAATGTTAGGCCCCCTGGACTCCTTGTTCTTTCTCCTAAATTCAGAGTGACCATCCTGAAGTCTGGAATGTCTTTCCAAGTCAAACTGGTCACTAGAAGATTCATCTAGTTTATTTTCTATATCTCCATTCCCTAATTTCTAATGTTGTGAGACCTACTGTTTCATACAGTTTCCCAATTTTTTAAGTTGTCTCAAGGATGCTATAGTTTGAATGTCCACTTCAAAACCTACATTGAAATTTAATTGCCATTGTTTCAAATCTTCATCATGTCAGATTTGGCCCCGACTTCCTTAACAAGACTCCTAAAGCGCAAGAAATAAAACAAGAATCAACAAATGGGATGGATTCAAACTAAAAAGCTGCTTCTCAGCAAAAGAAACAATGAGGTGATCAGAGAGCCTACATTCTGGGAGCAAATTTTTGCCACATGCACATCAGATAGAGCACTGATCTCCAGGATAAAGAACTCAAAACACGAAACACCAAAAAAACAAACAACCCAATGAATAAATGGGCTAAGAAGCTGAACAGACACTTCTAAGAAGATATACAACAAATCAACAAACACATGAAAAAATGTTCAACATCTCTAGCCATTAGAGAAGTGCAAATTAAAACTACTCTAAGATTTCATCTCATGCCAGTCAGAATGGCAGTTATTAAGAATATGAACAAGTGTTGGCCAAGAATGTGGAGGAAAAGGCACACTCATATATTGCTGGTGGGACTGCAAATTGGTGCAACCAATCTGGAAAGCAGTATGGAGATTCCTTAGAAAACTTGGAATGAAACCACCACTTGACCCAGCCATCCTCAGTCTATACCCAGAGGACTTAAAAACAGCACACTACAGTGGCACAGCCATTTCAAAGCTTATAGAAGCTCAATTCACAATAGTTAAACTGTGGAACCAACCTAGATGCCCTTCAATAGATAGATAAAGAAACTGTGGTATATATACACAATGGAATATACTCAGCATTAAAAGAGAATAAAATTATGGCATTTGCAGGTAAATGGATGGAATTGGAGAATATCATGCTAAGTGAAGTAAGCCAATCCCAAAAAAACCAAAGGCCAAATGTTCTCTCTGATAAGTGGATGCTGATCCATAATGGAGGGGGGTATGCGAAAAATGGAGAAACTTTGGTCAAAGGGAGGGAAAAGAGGGGATAGGTCATGGGGACAGGGAAGATGGTGGAATGAGATGGACAAAAATACCCTAGGTTCATGTATAACTGCACTTATGGTTTAACTCCATATTGTGTACAACTAGAAGTGAAAAGTTGTGCTCCATTTGTGTACAATGAATCAAAATGCATTCTGCTGTCATAAATACCTAATTAGAATAAATAAATTTAAAAAATAAAAATTTTAAAAAATGAAATTTAATTGCCATTGTGATGATATTGGGAGGTGGGAACTTTAAGAAATGATTAGGTCATGAGGCCTCCACCCTCGTGTATAGATTAAAGCTATTATTGTGGTAGTGGCTTTATTTTAAAAGTGAGCTTTCATGTATATCCTCTTGTTCCTGTACTTAGTCTTTTCCATGCTCTCTGCACTTCTGCCATGTTATGATGCAGCATGAAGGCCCTTGCCAGATGTTCATGATATGCTCTTGGACTTCCAAGCCTCCAGAACTCTGAGATGAAAATTTCTTTTTTTTATAAGTTACCTAGCTTTTTGGTATTCTGTGATAGCAACAGAAATGAACTAAGACAAGGAGGAAGAATAAAATAGTCCCAATAAGTGCAATATGACTAGAAGAGGTATCTTTAAAAAATATTCTTGATATTATCATTGTTATGGTCACAGAAGTTTGGAACAGAGACCTGTACAATAGAAGCAACATTTTATAATCCAACATTTACTGAGCTGCATTCACTCTGCCTTGATATACTCCATTACCACTAAATTATTTTCTTACCAATTCCCTAAAGTGTTTGCTTTTACTCACTATGTACACGATGCCCAACAGATAGCTCTGAACCTTGTAAGAAACAAAGGAAGGCAAGTCACATTCAGTAAACACTGTCAGTTGTATAGCTACTTTATCATTATTATTATTTTTGGTATGGGGAATTGCACTCAGGGGTACACAACCACTGAGCCACATCCCCAGCCTTATTTTGTGTTTTATGTAGAGACAGGGTCTCACCAAGTTGCTTAGCACCTTGCCGTTGCTGGGGCTGGCTTTGAACTCACAATCCTCCTGTCTCAGCCTCCCAACGTGCTGGGATTACAGGCGTGCGTGCGCCACCATGCTCAGCTTGTATAGCTACTTCATATACATATTGTCCAAGAGAAAATTGAAAGTCAGAGGATTTTAAAACTTGTACAACATTGCAACCAAAAAATGACAGAGCTGTTATAGGGATCAAAATTTTACTTCATTGACCATGGTCTTATTTTCTGGCTTCAGCAACAGACTGTTAATTTCAAGAGCACAAGAGTCTCTGTTACTCCTCACGTCCTCTATTCTCTGTGTTCCTGACAAGGAGAATTTCCTGAAATTTTTGTATTGGATTAACTTCCTTACATTCTTTCTCACACCTAGTTCTCAGTCATTAGTTTGATCTAATTTTTTTGCTTTTTATATGGTCTTGTTCCAAATTCCTTAGCTCATTCCTGGTCCCTGACATTCCTACTGCAGGACAGATATTGTTCTACCCTAAGCTTCTAAACTTGATGTGTTTCTTCCAGGTCTGATTACAGTCAAGTTCCACAAAGCAGCCCCTTAGTTGACTTTCAGACATCAGGATATAATTGAATGTCCATATGCACATGAATATTCAACATTCATTAATTATTTGTTCCCAAACACAGTGTCACTCAGCACCTACTATGTGATAGACTCTGGAGATAAAGTAATACACAAATAGGTGGAGCATCTGGCCCAGGGAGCAGAGGGTTCTACTTTCAAGCTGACTGACAATTCTACTGCACCACTTCAGCAGAAAGAGAGAGAATCCCTAGAGTGACCAGAAAGATGAAGAGAGTGGTTAAAGACAAAACACCCAGAATATCACCTCCATAGACCATATGGAGATGTGCAGGTGTGGTTGGTTATTCATTATGATGTGCTATCCAGAGTTCCCTGTATTTCTTTCCTAGAGCTTCAGTAATAAATTACCACAAACTGAATGGCTTAAAAAGCAAATTTATTGTCTCACTAGTGGCTAGAAGTCTCAAATCAAGGTATCAACAGGGTTAATTCATTCTTAGGTCAGTATGAAAGATTTTGTTTCATGCTTTTCTCCTACTTTCTGGTGTTTTTCTGGCAATTTTTGTGCCCCTTGGCTTGTCCTCTACCTCCACATGGTGTTCTTCCTGTATCTCATCACATCACCTTTTCTCAGTACATGTCTGTGTCTGTGTCCAAAATTTCCTTTTTTATAAGGACACCAGTCACATAGGATTAGGCACAAACTTAAAGACCTCACTTTAGGGGGCTGGGATTGTAGCTCAGCAGTAGAGCGCTTGCCTCGCATGCATGAGGCCCTGGGTTCGATCCTCAGCACCACATACAAAGCAATAAAATAAAGACATTATGTCCATCTACAGCTAAAAAAATATTTTAAAAAAAAGACCTCACTTTAACTTGATTGCCTCTTTAAAGAGCTTACTTCCAAATAAGGCTACATTTAGAGGTACTGGGGGTTAGGACTTCAACATATCCTTTTTGGTGGACACAATTCAACCTATAAAACTCCCTTTAATGGAAGTCTTATTGCCACTGATGCCGGGATGCTTCCTGGAAACAGCCTCCAGCTGTCAGTGACTACAGGGGCTGCCACCTTGCTCAAGGCCATGCCCTTGTCTAGGATGGCCCACTTCCAATGACTGACAGAGGCAGGGATATAAAAAGTTTGTCCATCTTGTCCCAACATTTCTAAGGAGTCATTCAAACTCCACAGGGTTTCCTGAGACCTTTGATCAGCTTGGACTTTACCTTTAATGCAGCCCTGTTTGAGTGTCTCTCACATATGCTGAGCTCTTCATAAAGACTATGTGTGATAACTCTGCTTCAGGGTCTACTTTCAGGAGAATTCAAGCTGCATCAGGTGCAAAGAGGGAAAAAAAATGTCCTTAGGGTGAAAAGGTCCTGGTAGGCAAGTGGGAGAATAGGAAGAAACCACAGAGGTAATAGAGGCCAGTTTGTGCATGACTATAAGCTATGAAAGACTTTGGATTTTATCCTTTATGCACTAGATGAGAAGTCATAGAAGAATTTTAAGCCAGAAGGGAAATGATCAGCTTGCATTTTGATGATTTTTAAGACTGGCTTCTGTTTGTGCCTCCTGGTTTCTGGACCTGTTAACTGTCCTGTGGCATGTGTTGCTTCTCTTGAGGTGGCTATTTGATTTGGAGGGGCTGCCGGCTTTCGCTGAACTTGACCTTAGAACTACTCACCCCTACTGGCCCCTTCTCACCTCTTAGGCTGCCTTGGGCTGAACAAACAACTACATCTCCAACCACTTTTGTTCCAAGGAGTTTTGTTGGCTGAGGTCATGTGGAATCTTCAGTTGTCTTTTCCTCTTAGGGTTAGACTTCCACTTAGCTCTTTGAAAAACAATTTAATTTTTAATTGCTAAAAATTACACACTCTTTGTAAAACAAATGGAAAGTAAATCTTTCAAAAAGAAATTAAAAATCACCCAGTAATAGCCACTATTTTTGTGTATACATATTATACCAATAGTATAGGGTTGCAAACTTGAATGCCAGTTATAGGGCCAAGACAGTTATCACACAGACACTTGTTAGTTGAATATTATAGTGATCCAGAAAGTTTGCGCCTCAATCTAAGGACTCATTTTTTCCAACTCCAGCTTGCTCAGTTTGGCATATACTGGTTTCAGTTCATGATTTCTCTGTCTAAAGGATGCCTACTAGTTAACTTGTTTCATCTTTTATTTCACTCTGTGTTTGTCATCTTTCCATTACTATAACAAAACAACTGAGATAATCAATTTTAAAAAAGGAAAGGTTTATTTTGGCTCACAGTTTTGGAGGTTTCAGGCCATGCATGGTTGGTTTGTCCTACTGCTTTTGGGGCCTGTGACAGCACAGAACATCTTGGTGGGAGTGTGTGGTACAGGAAGCTTCTCACCTCATGGTGGCTCAAGTGAAAAAGAGATAGGAATGGGCTAGATTCTCACTATCTTCTTCAAGGTCACAACCCCAATGACCTAAGGCCTTCTACAGGCACCCAACTCTTAAAGGTTCCTCCATCTCCCAATTGTGCCAAGCTTAGGACTGAGCCTTTAACACTTGGACCCTTGGGGGACATTCAACATCCAAACTATAGTATATGCTCTGCCTTGTTTAATCCACTTTAGCCATATTAGCTTCCTTACTATTTATCCAACATGCCAATATACTCATTCCTCAGGGCCTTTGCACTTGCTGCTCTGTCTGGAAGGCTTTTCCTGTAAACGTCCATATGGTTTACTTTATCACCTCATTCTGATCTCTGCTCAAAAATTTCCTCCATGGAAAGGCTTCCTTTACTAGATATATAAAATCATACTGCTGTTATTTATATTCTCACAACTCTGATCTTTTCTTCATATCAATAACTATCATATTCTCTATTTTCCTTTTGTAGGACTTCCCAATATGCTCTCCATCATGGCACATTAACAAAATAATACTGTTTGAACAGCATGCTAGAGAAAATGAAGGAGGCCAGTTGTGTTTGGTGTCAGAAAAGTTGGGATTTAGGAGAGGCTCCAGCCTCCATGAAAACCTCAATGGATGAGATATGTCTGTCATTTATCTGATTCCTTTTGAAATCTCTCTACCAGGATGTAAGCTCCTAGATACTTTATTCACTGCTCTACCCCAAATCCTTGAAACAGAGCCTGATACACATGCTAAATGAGTATTTGTTTGCTAAATAGGTTATATCATAAATGTTTCTCCATAGTATTAAAAACTTGCAAGCATTTTAAAGACTTTTTGATCTTTTGTTATACTGGTACTCTGTATTTATGTAATTAATCATCATATTGCACTTGTAGAGGACTTTTGTCCTTGGTATAAAATTTGCCTTTAGGTATCCTTAAAAGTAAACTGTTAAAGACTCAGAAGGCATCATCCACCAGTCTGTCACAATGCACAGCACCTAAGTGACACCATATTTCTGGGAAGACATCAGACTTGAGAAGATGCACATCATTTTAACTTGGATGTGCAGATGTATATCATGCCCTAACGAATCCTGGTATGTATGTTCCTGGAACAATCTGAAACATCTCTGGGCATGTTTAGTGTATCATTCAAAAGGAATGAGATTTGGTATCTGTCAAATTCTGTGTAAATCTCATGTCCAACATGAACCACATAAGAAATATTTTTCCTTGATAATTGGTTCTAAAATAAACCTGGAAGGGATGTGAAGTAAAGTGACTATGTGTGGAGCAGGCATAAGGGAGATGCTGCTGGTGAAAATGGACACCCTTCCCTTTTGGTGATAGGGGAAGCTATGTATACTGTTGTTTTTTTTTTTAATATTTTAGTTGTAGATGGACACGATATCTTTATTTATTTATTTTTATGTGGTGCTGAGTATCAAACCCAGTGCCGCACACATGCGAGGCAAGCGCTCTACCACTGAGCTATAATCCCAGCCCTATGTATACTGTTTTACTTAATGAATTCCACAGGCATTTTTCTCATTCCTGATGGGCAAAGTGAAAGGATAGACTCTTACATTGTACCTGTGTGCTAGGCCAATTAATCAAAGTGTAGATCCAGGATAAATACCCAAACACATTTTGTAAAATTCAATTCACCCCTGGCAGCAGAGGTATCTCCTCCATCAGAGTTTCAGTGACCTGTGTAGATTTGTGTGTTTTAGGTACATTTGCTTTGATCTTTTTTTCTGTTTTGGGGATTGAACCCAGGGCTTCATGCATATGAGGAAAGTACTCTACATCTTGGCTACATCCCCAGACCTATCAACATTTTCTTT
>PVHX01021556.1:0-29473 GCA_004024805.1 Geosciurus inauris
CTAGATGGGAGAAAGTTTTTGCTAACTTCCAGTAGAAAAGGAAATGTAACATAATTACATTTCACTAAAAACAAAATTTCACTGCTGCACTGTGGAACTGAAGGGTTAGGGGAAGGGCAAGACCAAGTGCAGTGAGCACATCCCCCATGAAAATTGTACTGGAAGCCACTTGTGGTGGTCCATGCTTGTCATCCCAGCAACTCAAGGTTGAAGCAGAAGGATTATAAGTTCAATCTGGTTAAGAACCCATGTCAACATAAAAAATAATAACAATAATAAAATAAAAAGAGCTGTGGATTTACCTCAGTAGTAGAGTGCTCCAGGGTTACAGCGGCAGTACTGAAAAAACATACTAGAAAATTGATGAAATCAATGGATGCAAAATATATTCATGAAATGGAATTGGAGTCTTGGTAAACTGGCGGTAGGGAATGAGAACGGGAATGAATAGCAATGGGTAATGCTTTTTTTCTAATTTAGGAAACTGAGTAGTAAAGGGATGCTCAGGGAGGAACATATTGGGATGGTTAAGAAATAAATGGTATTAAATCGTTCTTAACTTTTTGTTAGATTTGAAGTATCCAGGTTATATTTAATTGATGAAAGTGAGTATGCTATTGATATGAGTGATTTTTCTAAACACACACACACACACACACATACACACACTACACTTACATAAAATAGTAAGATCTTGCCTTGGTGAAATAGTTAAAAACAAACATTAAAAGCTCATACACTGGTTAATTAAGACTTGAATTTGAATCCTAGGTAAATTACTTTAAAATGTGACTCAAATTCTTGTCTGTGTTATTCTGTCAAGCTACTAAGTTACCTCACCCTGCTAAAGTGAGAATGGACACAGATGCTCCACATAAAGTTTTTGTAAAGAATGATGTGAAATACTTGGAACATTCACAGTATTTTTATTACTCATATAAGAAAAAGTTAAGGCTCAGAAAGTTCTCAAAGTGATATGCAAAGTAAGATGAAAAAGTAAATACTTGAATACATATCTGTCTCAAGTCAACAGTGCATGGATTCTAGTTATTGTTCTCTTCTGGATTAATGTTATTTCCAGATCAAATAATATACAAGCTCTTGGAGTTATTGCGATTGCTCTAAAATGCCCAATAATAATTTCTGTAATAATACTAATAAAAGTGTTGCCAGGAATGAAGCTTTGGAAAGTAAAAATTTGGGAGTTGAGAAGAGAAAAAAAAATACAATGCAAATTAATTAATATCCCATATGCACAAGTAAATTCAAAATCTTCAAAGTTTTAAGACAGTGTTTTGAGAAGAATAGTAAATGTCAAAGGTAACTGAGGTGACAAGTAATATCATGCTTGAAAAACCTCCACTGGGCTTAAGCAAGTATTTTGCTAATTTGGGGAGAAATACTAAAATATATCAAAAGCAGGGTACAAAATGCTTTCTGAATAATAATACAACACTTAAAAGCAATGCTGTCTATTACTTGAGAGATCAGGATTTTTGTCAAGTAGCCAATCTTTAATTGCAATGGAGAAAGAGCACTTGAAAAATGATTGTTCACATGTCTAAGAGCAAGTTCAACAACAATTTTATTCACAAAGCATGAAAATGCTAATGTTTCATCCTTATTATAAAGCTTCTAATGAAACACTGAAAATGAAATAACAAGACTCCATTTCAATGATAATGACTGAATCTAGAATGAGACATAGTGATATCATATTTCCAATTCAAGTTTCTACAAATTAATATTACATTTTGTAGCTCTCTGCAGAGTTGAGAGGTTCAATTTAATAGACTTTGTTACAGTGTGTTGTACATATTCAGAAATTCAGGTAATCATTTTAACTACATTTAAACTTTATTGTCAAAATACATGACATTTAAAAATTATTTTATTAAACTAATTTTCTAATTTATAAATTACCATTCTTGGACACTAAGGCTATAATTTATATACTGAATTTTCAAAGCTTTGTTAGTCTTGTTATTTTTTTGTTGTTGCTTCATCAAACTTTATTTGCTCTTGGCCTAAGGCTATGATCTCTAGTAGAATATATTGATTCTTCCTCACTAGAAATTTAATTCTAACTGCAATATTACCTTTTTTTATAATTCTGTGGCTATGTTTCTGATACTTTTGTGGACTAGGGTTTGGGATGGTTGTTAAGAAAATCATTCAGTACAAAGATTTTCAAAAGCTACACAGCTGACTTCTGAACAACTGTGATTAGACCAATAAAGACTAGTGTGATATAAATGTCAAAAAGTAAATCAGATTGGCATTTTAAAAGTAAACTTTGCATTTTTGAACAATTTTAAGTGTACAAAAAAATCAAGAAGATAGCACAGTAAATTCCCTTATGCCCCATACCTAGTTAGCTCTATTAAAATTGTACATCAGTGTGGTATTTTGCTAAATATAACTAATCAATATTGGTACATTATGATTAGTAGCAATCCACATTTCACTCATGTGCTTTTCCTGTTTCTGAATGCCTTCTAGGATATGGGGCCATATTGAGTCATCATGTATCCTTAACCTTCTCTTGACTGGGACAGTTTCTCCAACTTGATTTTATAAATCACAATCTTGAGGACTTCTGGTAAGGTATTTTGTAGAATGTACTCAAATTTTATTTTTTTCTGATATTTTTCTCATAAATATATCAGGTTATGGGGTTTTAGAAAGAAAAGGATAGAGAGTGCCATTTTCATCTCATCACATGAAGGGTACATACTAAGAGCATGATGTCATGGTTGATGTTGACTTTCAGATTTTCCCACTATAAATGTAACCTGTTTTTCTGTGGTGGTCTCTCTGGAAGGCAATCACTATGACAGAACAGATACTGGATTGGGAAGCAATGTTTGACCTCCTTGAGTACTAGCAATCTTGCAAAGCAGACTTGTCTCATTTTTCTGCATTTAATTTTTTGTTCAATCATTCATTAATATCATCATGAACTTATATGTTTAATATTTAGGGTTTGAATCCAATATTAACATAAATTTTCTGTGGTTCATATTTCCTTGATTTGAACATTGGAAACACCTTCCATTGATTCCTTTGTCCCATTGCCATACATTACTATGATTATTTTTTTCTTCTTGACTACTTTATTGTCTAGTTCATGTTGTATATTACCTAGCCCAATTCTACAATCAGACATTTATGCAAGGAGCTTAAGTTCTTTTTTATTGGATAAGGTTAATTGAAACCAAGAGATGGGTGCGAGGTTTTCATTGCTACTGGTCTGTTGTTTCTAGGTCCTCTCAGTTGACAGAGAAAGGGAAAATTTTGCATGTGATCCTGTTTATATGCATAAATTTGTCAAATTATTAAATATTTATCATCTATAATAAACTAAAAATGAACTTGTGCCATATATTTCAAGGTTTTACCACATGTATCTATGAAAAGTTAAACAAGAGTCTGTACCATTGTAGAAGTCATATGTCTGAAATTAAGGTGTCCTCAGAGATATACTCGCTCTAAATGTTCTAGAAGAAAATTGTTCTACACTTTTCTCTCAGCTTCTGGTGTTGCTGGATCATCCTTGGCATCCCTATGTCTGACTGTGTTCAAATGATGCTCTTACTTGTGTCTCAACACAGTCTTCCCTCTGTGCTTGTTTGTGTTTCTTCTTCCTTCAGAAGGATACCAGTTATATTGTATTAAAGGCCCCATTCCATGCCAGTTTTAGTTCATTTTAACTTCCATCTTTTTCTTTTATTTCATTTCCCCACTTAAGTGAATCATGATTGTTTCCAGTTAGGGCTGAAGATTAATAATGCTGCTATGAACATTGATGTGAAGATTCATGTATGAACATCAAATTTGAAAATTAGTTGATAAAGCTGATATTTTTTACCAAGATTTTTTAATAATAAAAACTTCAATAGAAGTAAAAAATAAAACTGTTAGAAAACTACCCTTTGGATAGCTAAGATTTAGATATTGGTTATCATCGCCCTCAGTGTTACAGAGGTAAAGTTGTATCTTTTCTGAAAGCATCAAAACATTCTACAGGTAAGATTCTAGTGACAAATTGAAAAAAAAAAGGTTCAGTCAGGGAAAAAATATTCTTCTTATTCTTTAAACAATACTATATTTTTAGTCTGCTTTTTATTGTGACCAAATATCTGACAAGAACAACTTAAAGGAGATAAGTTTATTTGAGCCTCATGATTTCAGTGGTCTCAGTCCAAAGATGATCGACTCCATTGTTCTGGGCCTAGTGGAGGAAAGCCACTCGCTCAGCTCATGGTGTGGTTAGAAAACAGAGAGAAAAGGAGAGAGAAGAAGAGGCCAGAGGAAGAACAATTTCCAGGGCACATTCCCAATGACCCACCTCCTCCAGTCATGTTCTACCTGCTTATACTTACCACCCAGTCATTCAAACTACGAAGGATTATTAGGTTACAGTTTAATAATTATTATCCAATCATTTCTCCATTGAAAATTCCTGCATTTTAATAGGAGGTTTTTGGGAATACCTCATGTCCAAACCATAACAGGGTATGTAACCAAAGATTTTAAGTATTAGGCCAGAAACTATACAACTCTTTGAACATTTTAACATAATGGTTCAGGCAAAGACTTCTGAATAGGATACATCTATTTCCAGAAATGAGAACAAAAATCAATAAATGGAATAGCATCAAATTAAAAACTTCTATAAAACAAAGACACAATTGTCAGAGTGAACAGAACTTACAAAATTGTAGAAAATCTTTACCAACCCCTCAGCAGAGGAGTAACATACAAAATATATAAAAAACACAAAGAATTGACACTAAAAAAATGTAATCCAATCAATAAATGAGGAAATGAACAGACACTTCTAAAATGAAGAAGTACAAATGGCCAATAATTATATTTTTTAAATGTTCAACATATTTAGCCAACAGAGAAATATAAATCAAATATACATTGAAATTCCATCTTATTCCAGTTAGAATAAAAATAACACTAAAATTCTTGTGAGGATGAAAGAAAAAGAAACTTTTATACACTGATGGAGGAAATGTAAATTAATACTATGGAAATCAGTATGGGTTTCTGAAAAAGCTGAAAGTAGAACCACCATATGATCCAACTATACTAATTTTTGGTAATTATCCAAAAGAATTAAAGTCAGCATACTTTAGAGATACATGAATACCCACATTTTTTTACAGCACAATTTGTGATAGTCAAGTTGTTGGAATGAGTCTAGGTATTAATCAATGTATGAATAAATATACTAAGTATGGTCTATATATATAAATGGAGTTTTATTCAGCCATGTAAAAGAAAGAAATTATGTCATTTGCAGAAAAATGGATGGAACTGAAGACTATAATTTTGAGTGAAATAAGTCCAACTCAGAAAAGCATCATGTGTTTTTACTCATATGTAGAAGCCAGAGGGGAAAGAAAAAAGAAATGCTATAAGAGTAAAAAGTAAAAGTAAAAGAGACATTTAGGGTAGAGGAAAGGTATGAGAGAGAGGTCAGCAGGAGGTTGGTGGAGTGAATTAATCAAATTTTATTTGTAATTTATTGTAGCATGCAAATCAATATGCCACCATAAGACTCAGAATTCTGTATAATTAACATGTATAAATAAACAATTTTAAAAGTATATGAAACTACTATTTTTGACATTTCCCTCTCCCTCTAATATCAAACAAACAAAATGATAAATCAAACAAATATTTAAAAAGACTCAGAAATTATAAATGGTGATTTTCATGTTGGGACACGATTTGAAAACAATGTTCTAAAACAGTGCACAATATTAATGGAAGACAAGTAGAGATCCAGAAGAAGGACGTTTTATCAAGAGTAAATACAATAAGTACACCACTTTCACTGGAAAACTATCTTTTCTGGAAAAGGTACTTAGTAAGTTTTCAATCTTCTGAATAAAGCTTTCAGAATGTTTGACCTCAAAGAATATTTACTAACATTTTATTCAAGCAGGCTGTCTATGAAGAAAAGAGATTGACACAGAGAAAAAGAAAATAAAGCAAGGGTGACTACAGTATTTAAAAATTACACATATATACATGTATATATATACATGTATACATGTATATGTACATATACATGTATATGTACATATGTATGAACTTGTTTCTCTTGTCCAAAGTACATACTATACCACTGTAGTTGGTAGTTCCTATGATGGTAGACTATTTTCTCTCTGCTCCCCTTTCTTCTTTCTTCCCAGGACTAGTCAAAAGAACTGAGTAGACACCTCTCAAAAGAAGACAAGCAAGTAGCCAACAGGCATATGATAAACTTCTCAACATCATTAATCATCAGGAAAATGAAAATCAAAACAAAAATGAGACACTTCCTCACCCCTGTAAGAATGGCAATTAAGAAGACTAAAGATAACAAGTGCTATAAAAATGAGCATGTGGTGGGTAAATTAGTAGGGTCATTATGGAAAACAGTATGTCCATTTTTCAAAAATTTAAAAGTAGAACTACTATATACCCCTACAATTTCACTATTAATTTATACTCAATGAAATGAAATCAGTATGTGGAAAAGATATCTGCACTCTCACATTTATTACAGTACAATTCAAAACAGCCAAGGTGTAAAATCAACCAAAATGTCAGTTAATGCATGAATAGATAAGAAAAATGTGGTACAGACACCCAGTGGGGTGCCAACCAGCCATAAAAAAGATGAAATCTTGTCATTTGCAAAAACAGATGAATATAGAGGACATTATGTCAAATAAGTCTGACACAGAAAGACAAGTACTACACAGTTGCACTTTTGTGGAATCTAAAAAAGCTGATCTCACAGAAGTAGAGAGTAGACTACTTGTATAAAAATTTTTACATTTTGTAGACAGACTAATGGTATTCAAATGTGTTCATCTTCTATTCCCATGAGACTGTGAATATTATCTTACAGAGCAAAAAGGATTTTACATATATAGATTAGGTAGCTTGATATAGGAAAAATACCAGGAAACATCTGCGTGAGCCCATTTTAATCACATGGATCCTTAAAAATAGAGAAACTTTTCTGGCTGTGTTGTCACAGAGCTGCAACTGTCGAAGAAGGGCTGGAGACAAGGTACTTTGCTGGATTTGAAGATGGACAAAGACAGCCATGAGCAAAGGTACATAAATTACCTTTAGAAGCTAAAAAATTGAGGGAATGAATTCTCTCCTAGAGTCCCCAAAAATAATTGCAGCCCTGAAACATCTCTGTTTTTACCTAGTGGGACCTGAGTCTGACTTCTAATCTATAAAAGCACTAAAAATGTTTTTTGTTGTTATGGACCCAAAACTATATGTGTTACAAAAACCAATACATCTTGTATAGATTGTATATATCCTGATGAAATGCAGAAAGGAGAAAATGGTAAAATATTCCTGATTAGTTTTAAGAAAGTCAATTGCTAATTTTCAAGATTTTTATTGTAACACTAAGTGAATGCAGAAGAAAAAGGAGCAGTGACCTCAAATTTCTTTTTATATTTTTTACTGGATATTTTATATGCCATGTAATTTATAATTAATTAAGATAGAAAAATAATAAAAGAAAATTTTTGCATGGAAAACATCCAAATTTATTTTAGTAGTAAGCCTTATTACATTTATATGCAATTTCATGAAAAAATATAATGAAGTAGGAATAGAAATTTCTAAAAATTGGTAAAGTGTATATGCCCCCCCCCCCAATAATGGGACATATCTACCTTAGGAAAATACACTACAAATCCAAGAGCTTCATTAGCTTCTCTTTGCAGATTTTTTTTAAGACATTGATTCATTTCATCTGCCTTAGCTCAGTTAAATAATGGTTTAATGGTCAAATTTGATCTGTGAAGGCTTTCCCTTCTTCTAAAGCAATTTCCTCAGTAAGGAAGTGTAGAGAGCCATCCCTGGGCTGTATGTGGACTATGGGCATTGCAGCCAGTGAGGGGGTAGGTCTGGCGTTGGGGACGCCCATGGCACCACCACAGGGATAGACCGCCTGATGCAGGGGAACTTCCTGCTCAGCGCTGCCAAAGATCCCACACAGCACTGGAGATGGGGTGACCTGCCGTAGTCACACAGCCCCTCTGATATGGATGTGGCTTGCCAAGATGCCAGTCAACCTACTGACTGCAAGACATCATGAAGCAAGACTCTGCCCTTGAAACCTTATCCCTGCCTTTGAGGTACCCCCTTAAATAAACCATGGGAGCCATTTTCCTGTTGTCTAGCTCCAGCTTCTGTGTGAACTGGACCTATCAGGGGCTCCAACTTTTGAAACTATCTTTCTGATTTTGCTTTTGTTCTTTACTAACTATTCTAGACTTTAATTTCTCAGGTGGCTTACATCCTCTTCCTCAGCAGGAAGAAGAACCCCTCAAGGAGATACTGGCCATCTCTTCATAAGGAAGTTTCTCTCCCTTCCTACTTTTTTAGAAGCTATTTTCCTGCTGTCCTTTTTCTGTAAATATGAAGAACAGCATGGGAGCAGATTCACTCTCTGGAAGCCCAGTGCATGGGAAACCCTGTTTTTGCAACATCCATCTCAGACTGCTTTCTCACTCCTTAGAATGCAGGCTTAGGACGTGACTTTGACTCCCTTTTCTTCTCTATTACATGTGTTCAAAGGTCACAAACTTCCCTTCACCTACTGTTTTACCTGCATTATGCACAATTAACATGAAACATGTTTGTGTTAAAAGTTCACCTACAGGATATTATTAGAAAAAAAGAAAAGAAAATTACCACAAAACATTTACTTCTCAGCATTATTACTTTTTTATCTTGACCAACACAAAAGACACTATTTGTATCTTTTTCGTAGTATATTTAGAAAAATAGATGACATTCAAGCAATGTAGTGTTGACTTGTTTCATGGAATGAAAATCATGTGTAGTATATTCTCCAAAAATAACAAAATTAATAAAACCATAATTAGAAAAGCAACATATTCGCAAGATTTGAAAGACACTGATCGTTATCCAAGATGTCAGATAGTAAAATCATAGCAGAAACCATTAAATATTTACCTGAATAATATTTAAAAAAAACAGTTAAATAGTGCTGATTGTTTTGGAAATGTCTTTTATTATACAATTTAAAATATGTTTAATAGTAGATTGTACATAGCAAAAAAAGAAAAAAAGCCTCATTTTTCATGAACACTAAAGTTCAGGAGGTTTGCATTATATACATTGTTTATATGTATGGTAGCACATAAAGGCAACCGTAGAAAGAAATAAATCAGAGTGCTTATTATATTGTGCAGTTTCCAATTAAAGAAACCACAAAACTAGAATTGCAATTCAAAGAGCACTTGCCATTTTGCTTAAGCAGTACACCTTGCAGTCAGCAAGTTGTTTATTTTCCATGTAAATTGCTTTCCTGAGTGCTCTAACAGCATGTATTAAAAATAAACAAAAACATAAACAGAAAGCTCAATAAGCATAAGTTAAAACATTGGAAACTCAGACTAAAATATTTTCAGGAATTGCTTTTAGTCTAGCTCACATAAAATGCTCTTTAATTCTACTTTATTGCACTTTGAAATGTGCTGCAGTGTAACTATTAAAGGAACTTCATAATAGATATTGAATTGAATAATATTGGAACTGCTGATTCAACAGTCCATGTCATTTGTGACATTTTATTAGGTTCTAGATGATTAAAAAATTGGACATTAGTCAACAGACCTCTAGTTTTAAAATACTCATTGATTTACATTTTCATTATGTACAAACTGCATTTAAACTGCTTAGTAAGTGAAGGTTCAGTAACATTATCAAATCAACCCTATTTAAAATAACCTCCGTTAAAAGATTAAAGTAGTATAAGTTTTCAGTGTAACAAATGTACTTTGGGAGAATGAAAGATTTCAACATGAGTATAATAACTGTTGAATATATAAAAGCTTAAAGGTCAAAGAAGTTCATGTTTAAAATTTTAAAAGAATAGGAATATTGCCAGCAATGATGTTATTTGAAGATTTCATTGAAAAATACACATTTTACTTTAGAACCAGTTTAAATGTTCAAAAAATTGCAAAGATAGTACAAAGACATTCCATATAATATTCACACAGTCTATGATTAACATCTTACATTTGTACATTTGGCACAATTAAAGAACAAATACTGACACATTGTTTTGAATTACAATCCATACTTCATAAACATTTCCTTAAGTTTTACATTAAAAAATTTATGTAAAACTTTATATCCTTATTCTGCTGCAAAATCTCATTCAAGGTACACATTGCAAATAGTAGTTGTATCTTTTTAGGCTTCTGTTGACCAGACAGAATAACAGACTTCCTTTGTTTTTGATGACCTTGAGAGATTTGAAGAAAATTGGCCAGATATTTTGAAATACTTTAGATTTGTGTGACTTTTTAATTATGAATAGCATCAGTTATGTGCTTTTGGGAGGAGGACTACACATGTCAGTGTTACGGTATCACATCTTAATAATGAGTCATAATATCAACATGACTTATCACCACTGATGTTAGTTTGGGTCAGTTGAATAAAGTAGTGTTTAGAAGGCTTCTCCACAGCAGAGTTATTGTTACTCTTTTGGGTAGAAAATAATGTCACTATGTTAAGTTCACACAGCATCAGAGGTATGCTTCTCGTACTTGGGGGCTAAGCATCAACAAAAATTGTAATTCTGCACAAGAGATGTGTTTTTCCTTCTTATTTGTTTACAAGTATTTATATAAGTATAAAATTTATATTTATTTAGTATTTTGGATTATAATTTAATATTACTTTATTTTCTGGTTCAAATTATTCCAGCTTTGGTCAGTGGGATATTTTTAGTTCATGCCCCCTCCTTTAGTCCCTTTTATATAGTCCATTCTTTGTTTTTATATATGTTTGCACTTTATTAATATGTGGCAATACAAGATGATTTTTAATATTTGGCACAAATCATTTCCCAGTCTTAGAATTAAACATTTATCCAAAGAGCACTGATTAATTTCACCATACAATAATATTGGAAATCAAAACCTGAATGTCAAGTTTGTTCATTGCTAATGCATTTTCAATGGATCTGGATCTACTAAGATATGAAGGAAAATATATGTGTGTATACTAAGCAGTGTACATACACTTGTCTATGCATATTTTATTGAATCTATCTGTACATACAAGAAGATAAACATGAATGCCCAACTGATGTGCCCAACTATAATCTATCACTGCACAGATCATTGTAGCTCCCTACTGTCGCTTGTTTGTAGACACTTAATCCAGAATGAGAAAACTATTACAATCAGTTGCCAATGATATTACTTAATTATAATTTTACTTAATTTTCAGTATACATATATAGCATTATCAAAATTGTTGATATAACCTTGTGGAAATAACTCATCTATAGCATACTTGTGTATAATTTCATATTATTCAAGATTTAATCCACTCATTTCCCAAATTACTTGGGTTGGTCAACTTTTCTCCATTCCCATCAATGAAATCATCATATGTATTTATAATATAGTGAGATATTTTGACACAATTTGCATTGAACCTGGGATTTCTTAACCAGCTACTTATTCATTTTGTGTACATTAAGGTCTCTGTTTGTTCAGTAAAATTCTAAGAATCCTGACCTATGCATAGTGTCATATATTCCTTACTAAAATATCCTTAGGATTGTTTCAGCACTCTAATTCATTGACCCTCACAATTTTAACTACCCTCTTTCCAAACCATACTCCTTTTAAGTACTGATACCTAAAATATCTCTGTAGGTTTTGTTTTTTTATTCATAATGTTATTGAAGTGGAATCTTGTAGTATATAGTCTCTCCTGCCTGATTTCTTTAACATAACAATATGCATTCAAGATCCATCTATGTCTTTTTTGTGACATTATTGCCCATTTTTATGTAGATTATTTATCCATTTCACTATTGAAGGACAATTTAGTTGCTTTTAGTGTTTGGAGATTCTAAAGGGAACATCTATAAATATTCACAAGCAGGAGTTTTCATGGACATAACTTTAAAATCATCTGGGTGAATATCTAGGGAACATTATTGTTAAGTTGTATGGCAAGATTACATTTAGCTTACATTTAATTGGAAATACCCAACTGTCTTCCAAAGTGATTGCACTAGTTTGCATACTTACCAGCAAGGAATGCAGTTCCTCCTGCTCCCAATGTGACTAGTAATGTGGTCTTAATTGGTTTCAGATTTTAACTGTCTTAATAAGTAGGGAGTGGTGCCTCATTAATGACTTAATTTGTAGTTATTTAATGTCAAATTATGTCCAGTATCTATTCATGTGACTATTCAACATCAGCACATCTTCTGTAGTAAGGCGTCTGTTCAGATTTTTCGCCCATTTTTCAGTTGGATTGTTTTCTATTGTTGAGTTTCAGTAGAATTTATTTGCACATTTTATTAGCAGCCCTATGTAAAATGTGTATTTTACAAACATTTTCTGTTAATATGTGACTTGTGTTTATGTTTTTCTTAGTGTTTTCTTTCGTTCAGGGGAAGATTTTAGTTTCATTGAAGAAATTCAACAATTTTTCATTCTTGGATCATATATTTTGTATGTTACTTTTGAAAACTCATCAGCAAACCCTAGCAAGGATATATTTAATTCTGTTTTTATCCAGAAATTTTATTATTGTACACTTAACATTTAAACTGAGATCTCTCAGTTTTTTTTCTTTTTTCTTTTTTTGCTTATTTATACCGAAATACTCTAGTATTTTTTTTTTGTTGAAAAGATTGTCTTTTTTCATAAAGTGTTTTAACTTGTTCTCAAAAATCTCTTGATGATATAGTTGTTGTTTTATTTCTGAATTTTCAATTCGATTTCATTCACCTAAATATCTGTATGTTTCCCAGTGCCACACTAATTTTATTGCGATTATTATAGTTCATACTAATATAGCATGAGTACTCCACTCATTTTCTTTCTTTTCAGTATTGTGTTGGTTGTGCTCTAAATTTTACCTTTCTATACACATGCTTGAATGAGTTTGTTGGTATCTACAAAATATTCTGCTAAGATGTTTATTCTAATTGTATTGGATCTATAGTGTTGAAAGAATATATGGGAATAGAAATTACTTATATTTATTTTACTTTATTTTTTTGGTACTGGGGATTGAACTCAGGGGTACTCGACCACTGAGCCACATCCCCAGCCCTATTTTGTGTTTTATGTAGAGACAGGGTCTCACTGAGTTGCTTAGCACCTCGCCATTGCTGAGGCTGGCTTTGAACTCGTGATTCTCCTGTCTCAGCCTCCCTAAGTGCTGGGATTACAGGCTTGCACCACCACGCCAGGCTAGAAATGACTTTTATATAATAACATTTTATCCCATGCTCTCAATACATTTACTTATTTCTTTTAGAATTTATTTTTACTTCAGTCTTTAGGATTATATGCAGCAAATTAAATACCTGTGGAAAAAGACAGCAATCTTTTTCCTTTCCAATGTGTTTTCTGTTTATTTTCCTTTCTTGTTTCATTGCACTATTAGTATTTCCAGTACAAAACTGAGTAAGGGTTGTGAGAGGACTTCTCAAAATTTACCCATCTTTAGGTATAAAAGCTCTAGTTTTTCTTTCTGTAAATATTACATTAAAATGTAATTATTTTAGTTTAAATGTAGTTTTGGTTTTTCGTTTTTATAAATGGTCTATAGCAGAATGAGAAAGTGAATCTATTCCCACATCTCCAATAATTTCTATTTAGGTGTTGGATTCAGAAAAATACTTTTATGCCCCATGTACATAATCATATAATTTTCTTCCTTATCTTGTTGATATAGGTAAATATATTGTTTGATCCTCATTCATTTAACCATCTTTGCATAAGTATAATGAATATCACTTATTCGCTGTGCATAATTATTTTAAACATTTTCTGTTCAGTTAAACAGTGTTTGTTGATGCTTTTTCCATTCATATTTATGAGAGATATTAGTTTGTGGTTTTCCTTTCTTATAGAGTATTTATTTGTTTTCTGACATTAGGGCAATTCTGGGTCCTTAAAATGAGTTGGAAAACATTTCCTTTTACTTTCTGAAAGAAGCTGTGTAGAATAGGTAACCCTTCCTTTTTAAATTTTTATAAGAATTCAACAATGAAACTATTTGTGTTTACTCCTTTCTTTTATAACAGCTTCTCAGTTATTGACTGAATAACTTTAATAAATATAGTATTCAGATTTTTATTTCTCCTTTTTATAATTTTAATAATTTCTGTAGTTTGAAGAGTTGGTTCATTTTCTAAGTTATCAAATTCAGGGGCATAGCATTTTTTATAATATTTCTCTATTTTACTTTATATATCCATGGGATCAATCAGTAGTAATGATGCATTTTCATTTCTTATATTAATTTATGTCTCCTTTTCTTTCTCTTCCCCCCATTTTATCTATCTTTTCAAGGAATCAAGTAACCAGCTCTTGATTTGTAGATTTCCTTTATTGTTTGCCTGTTTTCTGTTTTGTTTATTATTACTCTAATTTCTTGTGCTTATTTTTTAAATTTTTTTTAGTTGTTGATTGACCTTTATTTATTCATTTCTTTATATGCCGTGCTGAGGATCAAACCCAGTGCCTCCTACATGCAAGGCAAACACTCTACCACTAAGCCACAATCCCAGCCCTTCTTGTGCCTATTTTTAGGATTAAATTAATCTTCATTCTCTAGTTTTCTAAGTAGAAAACTTAGGTTATTAATGTTAGGTCATTATTCTTTTCTGACATTTATTTACTGTTATAGATTTTTCTTTACATTTGTACTTTCACTGAATCCCACAAATTTTTGTGACTTTATTTTCTTAGTTTTAAAAATGTTTTAAATTTTTTGTTTAGATTTTTTGTTTGACCCGTACTACTATGAAATGTACTGTTTAATGTGTCAATATTTGGTAGACTTTCATTTTATATTTATATTGTTGGATTCTCGAGTTCTAGTTTAATTTCATTGCTGTCTTATAAGACAAAATATACTTTTCAACTTACTAAAGCAGTCCTCAATGTCTATATTGGTGAATGTTCTACTTAATACTGAGCAAATTTTTTTGGTGGTCAAGAGAATAATCTTTGTTAAGTCTATGATTATGATCGATAGGGTATTAAGGTCAATGATACCTTTACTAAAATTTCCATCAATTAATAAAAGATGTTGAAACCTTAAAGTCTAATAATAGAATTCATCTATTTTCTTAGGGTTTACTTTATCTTTGTCCTCAAGTGTTCTCTCTTCTTTTCTGTTAATATACCTTTAGAATTGTTTTGTCCTCTTAGAGTATCTATTCCTTTATCAAATCAGAATTCTCATTATTCTTGGAAATGTTCCTTATTCTAAGGTATGCTTTGACATAATTTTAAATGATATATGAAAATATGGATTATGTTTCTGAAAGTGTATCAATATAAGATAAATGATTTTTTGGTGTTTGTTTAAAGAAAATTCTATCAACATCTAATTTACTCTTTGCCAAATGCAATAAAAGAAATTTCAGAACAATAGCATTCCAAACATTAGGCCAAGTTAACAACTTCTGTAATTTTCCTTTTCTCTTTACACTATTCATCCTTTCTATGCTGGAATATACTGGACTCTGGTGGATCTTATCTATGAAGAAACAGAATAATATGATATATTTTCTACATAGAAATTAAAATATTGACATTCAAATACAGTAGAAGTTACAGGACCCAAAGGTCAAGTCTCATAATAAAACTGAAATTTTAAATTTTAATACAGCATTTATTATTTTTACTATGAATATATTCTTTAAAAGCAAGAGTATGTCATAAATTACGAATTTACTATATGTGTTACTTTCTTCTTTGAAAAAGTTAAAATAATTTCTACATCACAAAGAGATTGTGAATATAAAGTAACCAATGTGGCATATTTGAAGAGCATAGCATCTGTTATCATGTGTTATAAATATCAGTTTTCTTACTTTATTTTATCAAGCAATGTTCCTTTATTTCTATCTAAACTTTCAGTTCATGAAGTCTCCTTCTTGTACACTCAAATGGTACATTTTTTTCTTAACTTATTCATTATATAAGATTTCATGAATCACTCAATGTTTTGTAAAAATTTCTCATTTTATTCCAGTTTAAAGTGTTTACATTTTCAAACAAATTCTGCTCAGGAAGAATTGAAAGAATATTTCTCAATAATATGGAGAATAATTAAAAGAATTATTAAAAATAAAGTATGGGGGCTGGGATTGTGGCTCAGTGGTGGAGCGCTTGCCTAGTATGCGTGAGGCACTGGGTTCAATTCTCAGCACCACGTATAAATAAATAAAATGAATAAAGATCCATGAACAACTGAAAAAATTAAAAAAAAATAAAGTATGAATAACAAGCATAATACTTTAAAGAAACTGCTTAAATATACAGAATTATCAACTATTCCAAATCACAGTCAGAAGATAAGTCTAAGATTTACATAAAATTATGTTAACCTATTAAAAAAAGTGTGAGTAGAAATTTTTTGATAAAAATTCTAAAAGAATATTAATGTATGTCCAAATACTCTTTTGTGCACATTGTTGTGTGTGTCTTTGGTCATGCATTTACAAAGAATATTTTCTGAGGAGTAAATACATTTTTAATTATGATTTAGGATGTATCAACACTCAGCAATCCTACTTTTCAGACCATTATAAAAGGGTCAAATAAAATTTTGTTCTTGGTAAAATCAAGAACACTGAAAATGTAAGTACTATAATTTCAATTTTACAATTTAAAATCCTCACAGGAAGAAGTGAAAGGTTTTTATTTCCTCAAGAGCTGACAATAACCTTGTAGTAGAATTCATATTTATAACTCAGGAAATGTGTTATGTAGAGCATCACATACTACCACTCACAAACTGATTTTCATAATAAAATACCATATATATAAATACATACATTACAAATATACATACATGTATGTAGTATGAACAAGATTTTATCTATGTACATATTTTTTTTAAAGTAATGTTTCTGTTCCATTCCTTAGAGGAATGAACTCTCTAATATTGACAGGGAATAGACTTCTAGCAAATCAAATTTGAAATGCTGAGGTATCATCTTGGTATTTCACATGATATGGTCATTGTACTTTCAGTCTAATACTGGAAAAGTGGAGGGCATGTGCTTTCGAAGAAAATACGTTGCAAATCCCTGTACTTTTCCCGCTGACCAGAAATTAAAAAACACTGACCTGTTTCTATGGAAGAGTGTGGGCTGATGTTCCAAATGATTACAGAATCAGAGGAGCACAGTGGGACAGTATCTATCTTATTTATCCCTTTGCCACATGCAGTTTATAGGTAAATACTATGACTTCCTTCCTATCAATTTCCTCATATTTTCTGAGCCACAGATAAATAGTTTTAATATAATTAATTTGGCTTTAAAATAACCATCATTTTGCAATTCTTGTTTATATGGAGTAACATTTATTTAGAACTAAATATGTACCAGGCCGTAGTCCTCTTCCTTAGAGGTCTGCCAGCATGTGAGAGTGTATGAATATTGAGTCCTTGTTTTCAGTGCTAAATAATTCTTATGGCAAACTACAAACTGCACAGAATAGCATAACAGCTTTTAATCAAAACAATTTTATTTGAATCATTTAAATAGCCCTACTTGCAAAATGTAATTACCTCTTTCCACAAAAGCTTCTTCAATAGTAAAGCAAAGTAACCATAGTTATACATATGCAGGATATTAGAAGAGTTGTTGTCCAGGACAAGAAAAATGGCATTATATACACACAATATAGGAGGGAAAATGAGACAAGAAAGCAAATGATTTTTTAAATCATATATGGTGTATTTAAGACATACATTTCCCCAATTCAGAGATTACCAAATTTTCATTTCCAATAGTCATCTGGAGGACTTGATAATACACAGATTTAGGAATGCCACACCTCTGAATTTTTAGGTTAGTAGGACTGGAAAGACTCAGCATTTCTGTTCTGCTCTTGCTTTTAAACTGTTGGTTCTACCCAGAAAACATATTGGGAGGATCACTACTGTATAAATGGCTAAAAATTCAGGCTAGTGTGTTAGAAGTATCAAAAAATAACATGAAGAACAACTTGAATACACGTATTCTGACCCAAATATGGTTTAAATATTCACAAACTTTAGGATTTTATATTTTACTGTAAACTTGCCTCTATTCATGTGATGTTCACAATGGAATTCACATCTAGAATTGTAGTGTGTGCTGTCAATTATTTGAAGAACTTTGTGATAAATTTCCATTAAAATAACGATGGAAGCATTATTCTCAGTACTCTAAATTAAGGATAGAAAAACATTCATACCTACTTAAATTCAAGCAAAATGGTACTAGTCCTGCCTGGGGATCTAAACTATTTGATTTTAATAACTGATCATCAATATTTTAATTAAAATGTTATTTAAATAAAAGTAGAACTTTTCAGTTTGGATTTTAGGCATAATATATTAACTTTCACTTTAAGGATGTTTGGTTTAGTTTTAATAACATGCTTACTAATAAAGATTTGCTTACTGAGAAGTTACTTCAGTATGAATTCAGATACGTGTAAAGATATGTAGTTGGTTTTATTTGTTTTGTTTTTGTTGATGTTTTGTTTTGTTTTTTGAGGTGCTAAAGATTGAAATGCATGCAAATCAAGTGTTCTACACTTAGCTACCTCCCCCGGTATTTTTAAAAAGGAATTTGGGTGGCCTTTTAGAACAAATTCATCACAAATTACTAAGAATGCAAGTGAAAAACACTTTACAACTCTGTCATAATCTGAACAGATAACAAAGTCACATTTACTAGGTGGCTTATAAAAAACAGAAAATTATTTCTTCTGGTCTTGGAAGATGGAATTCCAACCTCAGGTTGCCATCATGGTCAGGCTATATTACCAGCCCTACTTGGGGTTGTGAACTGCAATATTCTTATCTGTTTACACAGTGGAAAGAAGGAAGATTTCAACATGTTAATTTTGAGATCATTCAGTTCATAAGAAATTAGAGGTGAATATTTGCCAATAATTCAATAAATGGTGTGGGTAAAAAGTATTTTGCTCTGAAAAATGTACCAACACTATGGAGAACTGTAAGTTTATACAGAAATTTCTATAACAATTGTATAAAACAAATTATTGGTTAATATGAATGTATTAATATACACTAATTTAAATTTCTTAAGCATAAGTAAGATTGTTATGGTTTCTTTTTAGTGGTGATGAAAATATCTCAAAATAAAGCTAATTTCTCCCAAAATATATTCTGAAGTTTAGGTCTTGAAATGGCAGCATAGATCCATGGATTGTTCTTTTTTCAGTATTAGCTAAAACCCAGAGGCATTAAGAACATTACGCATGAAATAGAGTTAACCTTCTGTATCCACAGATTCAGCATCTATACACAGCACCAACGATGGATGAAAATTTGTTGAAAAATTGTATTTGTGCTGAACATGTACAGATTTATCTTGTCATTATTCCAAAGAAAATGCAATTTAACAGCTATTCATGTATCCTTTACATTGTATTAGGTATTAGTAATCTAGAGATAGTTTAAAATTCTGGGAGATTCCTAACCCCTGGCAGACATATAATTTACAAATATTTGCTCCCATTCTATACTTCCTCTGTACTCTGTTGATTTCCTTTAAGAGAAGAAACTTCTTAATTTAGTACAATTCCATTTTTTTTATTTTTTATTTTGTTTCTGGTACTTTTGAGGTCTTCTCCACAAATTCCTTTTCTGTATTAATGTTCTGAAGTGTTTCTGTTTTCTTCTAGAATTTTTATATTTCAAGTCTGCATTTAAAGCTCTAATAATTTTGAATTTATTTTTGTAACTGATGAAAGTTTGGAATCTAGTTTCATTTTGCTGCATGTAGATATACAGTTTTCCAACATCATTTATTGAAGAGATTGTTCTTTCTCCCATATCTGTTCACGGCACCTTTGTTGAAAATGCATTGGCAATTAGCTATGAATACATGGATTTACTTCTCTTTTCAGTCCTGTTGATCTTAGGGTCTGTTTTGTTTTTATGCCAATGCAGAGTTGTTGTTGTTTTTTTTTTTAATTTTTTTTTTAGTTGTAGATGGACACACAATATCTTTATTTATTTTTATGTGGTGCTGAGGATTGAACCCAGTGCCTCAGGCATGAGAGGCAAGCGCTCTACCACTGAGCCACAATCCCAGCCCCTGCAGAGTTGTTTTGATGACTATAGTTTTGTAGTATGTTTTGAATTTGAATAGTATAATACCTCCTGCTTTGTTCTTTCTGTTCAAGATTGCTTCTGATATTTTGTTGCTGTTTTTGTTTTTTGTGATTGTACATAAAATTCAGTATTGTGTTGTACAGTTCTGTGAAGAATGTCATTGGCATTTTGATAGGGGTTGCACTGAATATATAGATCATTTCAGATAGTACACTAACTCTAGGTGATACAATATTCAAATATCCAATAGAGGCATATCAACATAGCATTCATTCTTTGTTGAATATATTTTAAAAGCATATTCATATTGAGAGTTGCTTTAAATGAACCTTTAAAATCTGTCTAAAGTAAAAGAGAGCTACCTTCTACCTATAAATTAATAAGATGAATTTCACATACATAAATTCTTTGGAAAATAATTTGAAAATTATTTGGAACACCAAATAAAAATCATCTCAAATCAGGAAAGTTATATATGAAACAGATTTAAATAAAAATATAAAGTACATAGAAAATAGAGTTTCTATCCAGAAATAGAAGGAGAAAGTGCATTTTCCACATAATGAAGAAAGAAAAGTAGCATTCAGAACACACACACACACACACACACACACACATTTTGTTTGGTTAGGCTTTTTTAAATTGTTTTTTGCCTGGAAATTGAAAGTACTGAGAAAGCAAACTGAGATAGAAAAAGGGTAGCTAGGAATGTATTACCTTAAGAGGAGAGTTGGAAGATTTTTATTTGAACACCAACACACATATTATTGTCAATAAATATATACAGTTCATTGTACTTTGAATCTTTAATGCCTCCCTCAAGCCCATGTGTTAGGCAATTCAGGTAAAATGATTAGATTAAGAAAATGGTAACCTTATCAGTAGATTGATACATTTAATAAGTTCATAATTTGGACTACTGAATGGTAACCATAGACAGGAAGGGCATAGCTGGAGGAAATAGATCACTAGGGACATGCCCTCGGGGATTATATTTTGTCCCTGGCTCCTCATGTTCTCTCTGCTTCCTGACTTCCAGGAGCTGAGCAGTTTTCCTTCACCAGCACCTTTTGCCATGATGTTTTGCCTCAGTTCAGGCCCAGGCAATGGAGTTGGTAGACAACTGACTCTGAAACCATGATCTCAAATAAACATTTTCTCCTCAAATGTTCTTCTAAGGTATTTTAGCCACGGTGATGAAAAGCTGACTAACACAGAAATTGGTACTGAGAAATGAGGTTGTCATTGTGATAATACCTGACCATGTGATTGAAAAGCCTTTGACTTTTTTTGTTTGTTTGTTTATTTGTTTGTTTTGGTACCAGGGATTGAACTCAGGGGCACTCGACCACTAAGCAACATCCCCAGCCCTATTTTGTGTTTTATATAGAGACAGGGTCCCACCGAGTTGCTCAGCTCCTCGCCTTTGCTGAGGCTGGCTTCAAACTTGAACTCGAGATTCTCCTGTCTCAACCTCTCAAAGTGCTGGGATTACAGGTGTGTGCCACTGCACCTGGCTCAAAAGACTTTGTGGGAGGAATTTGAAGATATAGGCTGGAGAAGACTTAGAATATTTTAAGCAGAACTTAATGAGCAATTCTGGGGGGAATTTAGAAGACCAAAATGCAGATAGAAATAAAAAAATAATAATTTTCTCCCTCTGCTTCTGGATAGAAACTCTATTTTCTATTTGGTATATATTTTTGTTTTATTCCAAATGCTATCTCATATTTATTTTCAGTTGAAAATTTCAAAACTACAAAAATTTTAAAGATTCACTAAAAAATTATAGCAATTAATGCAATGTGGCAAAGGCAAAAGAATAGATATATGGATCAATGGAAAAGAAGTGACTGTCCACATTAAATCCTTACACTTATGGTCAAATGCTGTTCAATCAGGGAGCCATGACAAGTCAAAGGGGAAAGAATAGTCTGTTTACTAAATCAGACATGAGTAAATTATATACAACATGATACTGGAAAGAATAAAATCAGTGCTTCTCACATGCACCATATACAAATTAATACATAATGGATTATGGAATTAAATTGGGGAGCTAACATTACATACATCTTAGATGAAACTATCGGAGAAAATTTTCTGAATCTTGAATGATACCTGTAACACTTCATCATAGATATATCTCTCCATCCAATTAGGTTGATGATTTGCATAATCATCACATATATGGAGACTGAAAGTCTGTACAGTAAGTAGTAAACTAAAACCCAAGCAGCTAGTAATAACATGGTTGATCTCACAAACATTGTCAAGTGAAAGAAATAAAACAAAAAATAATACATGTTATACAATTCCATGTAGATAAAGCTCAAAAGACAGAGCTAGTCTAGATTACATTGGTGTTTTATTGGCTTGTCTAACTAGAGACACACAAATGGTGCTTCAACTGTTTTGTGAATTCAGTGCTGGCTACAGATGAATGTTTTGTGAAAATTCATCAAGGTTATGACTTGAATAGTTTTCTATATGTGCATATATTTTGGTAATGATATTTACAGAAAATGATCAACATTATTGGAGATTAAACTATTTACAAACCTGACCTACCTAATTCCTAAAATCAAACATTAAGCCTTTGGTGTACCACACAAATATAAATTTCATAATCATTTGAACCAAGTTTCCAATTTTTTTCCTGATAAAAGTGAGGGTTTAATAACTTGATTTTTGATGAGGTTTTCCTACATACGACCATCCTAAGTTTGCAGATAGGGTTGGCTTAATGCTCATCCATTCTTTTTCATTTTTCAAAATTACATATTACAAAACCAATTATAAAATATGTCTGTAAAATATATACAAGGAAGTATTTTAGTATTTTATAATTTCAATTGAGGTTGATTTTTGATCTTCCAATTTATCACACACATATATGATCCAATCAGAAAAAAAAGATGAAAGTAAATAGTGTGTTGTAGTACTAAAATATTATTTATATATGGTAGGAGATAATATTAATTTGGATTTCTATGGAGATTATACTTAATCAATAAATATTAAAATAGTTTTGCTTTTTTACTATTTCTAGATAATAGGTATTTTTTCATTTTCTTAATATTCTATTATAATTATGCAATAGGTTACCTAAATTTCACCCTTTCTTTCTTTCTTTCTTTCTTTCTTTCTTTCTTTCTTTCTTTCTTTCTTTCTTTCTTTCTTTCTTTCTTTCTTTCTTCTACTTAGGTATACATGATAGCAAAATGCATTTTGATTCATTGTACACAGATGGAGCACAGCTTTTCATTTCTCTGGTTGTACGTGATATAGAATCTGATCATAGATGGAGTCATACAGGAAGCTAGGGCTATGATGTACATCTTATTCCACCATCTTTACTGTCCTCATACCCCCTCTTCCCACCCTCCGCTTTGACCAAAGTTCCTCCATTCATGTCGCCTCCCCTATTATGGATAAGCATCTACTTATCAGAGAGAACATTCGGCATTTGGTTTTTTGGGATTGGTTTACTTCACTTAGCATGATACTCTCCAACTCCTCCATTTACCTGCAAATGCCATAATTTTATTCTCTCTTATTGTCGAGTAATATTCCATCCATTCATCTATCAAAGGGCATCTAGGTTGTTTCCATAGTTTAGCTATTGTGAATTGAGCTGCTATAAACATTGAAGTGGCTGTGTCACTGTAGTATGTTGTTTTTAAGTCTTTTGGGTATAGATCGAGGAGTGGGATAGCTGGTTCCAATGGTGGTTCCATTCCAAGTTTTCTAAGGAATCTTATCTACTTAATAATTGTGAGGAAAAAACACAACCAGAATAAATACTATCAAACACTGGGAGGAAAATCTATTTTACATTCAAGTTATGTATTCCCAATTATGTTTGTTATTATATTTCTCCTAATGTTGCTAAAATGAGAAGAGATTACACGCATTATCACTTAGACATATATAAACACTTATTTCAAAATTTTGTTTAGTTAATTTATGGCATCTGATTTATATAGAAAGTTGAATCTGTTTATTTGCTCTTTACAGTGAACTCTTTGTACTATTGCCAATTAAATCTGCTATTATACAAATTGTATAGCTACAATTTTGTTATTGTTGTTGCTCCTCAATCTGCTTCTAAATAAATATGGCTCTGGGGAATTAAAATCCAAACAGAACATAAACCCTCATTCTCAAAAGAGTGTTTTAGCACTTTTTTCATCTGCGATATGGATGAGTCTGGGTACAGGAGATTCTAATATGAAAGGTTATCTATAGCTTAATTACTGCAATGTTCTTCAGCTATCCTCAATGTTTGATGTGTCAATTACAAGGTGTTTACTGTCCCTTTGTACTGGAAAGTCATTTTAATAGATCATGGATAGATGAGATAGAAATGGGGCTAATCCCAGGCCGTGGGTAGCATTGTATGTCCACCTAAGAGTGCTTTTTAAATTCTTTTTTTTTTTTTTTTTGGACACTGGGGATTGAACTCAGGGGCACTGGACAACTGAGCCACATCTCTAGCCCTATTTTGTATTTTATTAAGAGATAGAGTCTCACTGAGTTGCTTAGTGCCTTGCTTTTGCTGAGACTGGCTTTGAACTTGGGATTCCTCTGCCTCAGCCCCAGAGCCACTGGGTTTACAGGCATGTGCTGGACTATGAGTGCATTCTTGCATGGACAACTGTGTGTGCACATGTGCTCGCACACGAATGTACACAGGCACACCTATTGTGTAGTTATGAGGGCGAGCATTTTTAAGGAATGCAAAGGTTTTATTAAACAAGACTGGAATTGGTACCATGAAAGGGAACAATTTTATTAACTTTTTATCAGCAAGTTTGTCATAAGAATGGGAAGCATTACCTTTTGTAGATATCCATAAATACAGTCATCTAAATTGTACCTATAAATCTTGTTACTATTTCTTTGTCCTTAACTGAGAAGTTCTTCATCATTACATAAAGAAAGAAAAGCATTATCCAAAATGAAACTATATAGAATTAGGACAAAAGAAAAATAACATATATTATAATACATTTAAATTCTAATGGAAAAAAAAGAAGTCTGAAAAATGTGACAAACAAAAGTATTTTTCAAAACAAACTTATTATTTAGAGAAAAATTTTATTTAGCTGTTTTTTCCCCAAGACGTTCTCTGAATTTGCAATTATTTTTCAAATTTCAGTAATTGTTAATTTGAATTAAAGGGGGAAAAAGAAATTAAATTTTCATTGTTATGTATGTATGGGTGCATCAAAACATTCATATATCTGAGTGCTCACTGCAATAAATTTAATGCCTAAAATACTACAGTAATTATATGAGACACTTTAATTCTAGAATTTTTTATTTTAAAATATTAATTTATTAATAGTGAATATTAATTCATTTGTATTGATTTATGAATAGTCATTTATTTAAAATATGAATCCCCTATTACTACTGGAGATAAAATGCTGTAGTCACTGATAGTGATATGCCTTTCCTCTGCTGAATGCTGTAAATGGGCACATTGGTCAGTTACTCTGCACATTACATACATAAATACATATACAGTTCATTATGGTTTGAGAATAGGCTCATTATTAATGAAACCTCTAGACATTTCCCGTTTTTGTTACTAATACTTTTGTTCTTTAATTTCTGGAATAACACATTTTATTTCTTCCACTTCATAATTATGACTACTAAGAATCATTGACCATGTCCATGTTTCTTGGATTTTGAAGGAATTTTTTTACTCTAAAGAGTTGTAAACCTTAATGTTTTAGTTAAGACTTTCAAGACAAAATGTCATGGGCACTATTAGCTTTTGAAAGAAATTACTAGAAACATCAATAAATTAATGCTTTTTACAAATAATAAATAAAAAATAAAAATTCCTATATTCACAAATGTTATATTGAATTACATATTTGAATTTTTAAAATCATTTTTTCTTTCATGATTTTAGATATTGTTTTAAAACTTCTGCAAAATTTCATCACCAAAGTGACTTATGAGATACTGTTACAAATATTTCAACTAGATATGGAGACCAAGGAAGAAAACCATTGTAAGAAGCCATTTATTTTATTTTTAAGCTTTACCACTGTATTTGACAGCATACAGTATCTGTGCATGAAACTACAGTGAAAAAAAAATCATGGGAATTTCTTCATTTATATATTGAAAATAAGATGATTAAAAGTCTTGTATGTGAATACTTCTTGACATAAAATCATGATAATAAACTAAATTCAGAGGTGATTGGTAATTGTCTACCCAAGTTCTAAAATATATATAGAAAATGACCTGGTATTTCAGAGTAATGTTGAATTCAAAAATAGAGAAGTTAGAAAGGAGATTATCTCACTATAATTTTGAAAAACAAAAGTTGGCTCCCCTAAACTTAATAATTTTCAGATAATCAATGTATTTAAAATTAATGGCTTCTTTGAACTACTAAGAAGAAATAATTTTTATTTATTGATAATTTTATTTTTAAAATGTACTGTTTTCATAGCTACTTCTAAGTACAATAAAGATATTATTCATTCAATAAATGTTTATTCACCATTTCTATTAATAATTTCATGGTCAGGGTGACTAAAGTACCCATCATCCAAGATCTCATGTCATGTGTGCCTAGGTCAAGTATTTATAACTTTTTTTCCTAGACAAATTTTGACATGAATGGAAGACTATTCCAGTAGGTAAAGAAAAAAATATGTATTTCCAATAAAGGTGACAAAATGATTTTAATTGTAGAATTCAAATGAATAGTAAACTAAAGCAAAATAGATCGAAAGGAAATAAATGACTATGAATTGTGAAAATGTAAAAAATTCTCCTTATTTTTAGTGGTATATTGCTTCTAAATGGTATATTGCTTCCTAAAAAGCACCCCATGGTCCTCTATCTTCTCTTTGAAATTATTACTACCAGGAAAAGTTTAAAATTAGTACACCAAGTTTATAAAAGAATACCTGTTCATCATTCATCCAGGACATGCTGCTATTTCCTGAATGAGCTGGAAAAGAAAGTATATTATATAAAAATGCAAGAAGATATAGTTATGACTGATGTTCCTGCAGTAAAATGTATCAAAAGGACAAAAAGTAAAAACTACTCTTGTGTATGTAATTAAACTTTTGTTTGTCCTCAGAACACTTAATTCTGAGTCAGTCTTACAGATAGGCACAGATAGTCCTAAACAATTTATTTTCTATTACCAAAAGCATTCAACATGTTACAATAGTTGTTAATTGCTCTATGGAAACTAAACCTGATTTCTCACTCAGATTAAACATATCTGCTTTTGAAAGGTAAAGTGTGTGTGTGTGTGTGTATTCTACTATGTGTATACACATACAGTAGAATTTTGTTTGAGCTGAAGTTTAAAATAATTAAAAGTATAGCTTGGCTCAATGGTTCCAAGCTGTAATGCTTTCTAAACCTAATGTTTATCACTTTGAAAATTATACTAAGAAAATCAAATTTATGAAAATATCTGATAATCACTTTAACTCATGACATTTAATATAAAAATAGTTCCCATTAAAGACATTTTTTACTCAACAATCACAGTAAACATTCTTCAATTTTTTACATCCATAATAGTTACTTTACAAAAAACTTCTGGAACTTATTTTCTTTTTGACTCAATTTAATATATAGATTCCTGAAATCTACTTTTTGAGGTGTGGGTGTTACTTGGAAGTATTTTCCATCTAAATAAATATTTTCCACCAATATAATAAAAAATAAGACTTGCTATTGGTAAATACAGTACACTTCCATACTATTATTTAAAGTTGCTTTCTGAATTAAAATGTCAAAATAATCTCTGTACTTTTCTCTTAATCAGAAAAGAACACCAGCTTAGTGATTATGAATTTTCTATGCAGTGCGACTATGAAGAACAATGAAAAATAGCACTGCCAAAAGGATCCTAAATATTAGGAGTGCTAAAATATTGAGTGCTAAAAAGGAACATTTCAGAAATAGAAAATGGCTGTCAACCAAAAGCAAATTTGTCTGATCTTTCCCTGTGAGTGTTCTTCTTAGGTTTGCAGGCTCTCTTATCATCCCTGTCCACTTGTAATAGCAGTATTAAAGACAAATGTGTCAAAAGTCCTAGCAGGCACTTTCTACACCCTCAGTGATTTTTTTTTTTTTAAAGCAAGAAAATGTGTTGATACATTGTAAAGGAACCAGGCCTTTCAAATTCTTAATATGATTCTCCGGTATAATAAACATTGAATTTCTTGACTAATATATATGTCTTTTGTTCTACTTTTAAATGGGTTGGGGGAGAAACAGAAAACAAGTTTTACTAATACTCTGTAACTCCGAACTTAATTATTTGGAAAGATAATTTAAAACATGAAACTATATCCTAGGACTGTAACTCTCTAAAGTTAATTTAATGGCTATTATCACCAGTTTCCTAACCCCTAGGAAACATTGTACATTAGAATTTTCCATAAGTAATAATGTTAAAATTCACTATGCATGATGTAGGGCATGATTACAAAAGGGAAAGAGTTCATTAACAAATTTCTAAAAGTAAATCTTGAAAACTTACAAATTTATGCCTAAACCAAACATAGTAGTTGTTTCTGGCCACAGGATTAAAACTATAGATTTGCTTTGTTGACCGAGAATACCATTAAGGTTTAAATTCTCAAATTGAAATAAAAGTTTTCATTTTCTTTTGGTTATTTAATTATTTTAAGAAAGAAAAACTATAAAATTCAACAGACTAAATGCAGTTTATTTGTACATAAGATATCAGCTCCAAAGAACAGAGATGCACATTTTTTCCCATTGAATTTATCACTATGAATTGTTTTTTCCCAGTGCTAGACCATGGTGAGCTGCTCCTTCTGGATCTATCAACTCTGTTCCTTTTCAATCCTTCAAACACAAGTTCTTGTTTATACAGGCAACTGAGTTACTATTGCCTTTATCTTGAATGTGAAACACATGGCACTTTCATATGTACCCTTCAGTAACAAATGGTCATGTGATCCTCTATATATTTTAATGCCAATGTTGGGTGTAAGCACTTTTATTAGTGCACATAATTTGTTCTTTTTTTTTTTTTAATTTTTATTCTTGTTTTATTTAGGCTTACATGTTGACAGTATAAATTGACTCATTGTACATAGATAGAGGATAACATATCAATTCTCTAGTTGTAAGTTGTATAGAATCACATCATATATGCAGTCATACATATAGTTAGGGTTATTATGACCATCATATTCCATCACCCTTGCTGTCCCCATGC
>PVHX01021557.1:0-29418 GCA_004024805.1 Geosciurus inauris
AATAAAATTTGAAATGAATGTTTGATATACTTCACAAGGATTTTGTGCTGAACTTTCAAAGCTATATTAAAAGAAATCATTGCTTTCTTCTGTAAGAAAAGAGTACATTTTATTATATATAAATCAAAAAATAAATAAAGGTAATAGACTAGGAGAGGAGAAAACCTGAATCCCTAGTGCAGGACTTCATTACTATGTGTAGAATTGGCTCTACACATTTACTTCATCAAGAGTTAACATGGAGCTGGGTGTGGTGGCGCATGCCTATAATCCCAGCACTTTGGGAGGCTGAGACAGGAGAATTATGAGTTCAAAGCCAGCCTCAGCAATAGCGAGGCACTAAGCAACTCAGTGAGACCATCTCTACATAAAACATAAAATAGGTCTGGGGATGTGGCTCAGTGTTCGAATACTCCTGAGTTCAATCCATGGTACCAAAAAGAAAAAAAAAAAAAAAAAAAAGAGTTAACATGGGAAATATTAATATTTTTTGAAGGTATGTTAAGAACAATTCTGCTACATTTATAGTATTCTCTACTTTACATTTTTTTTAAATATTTTTTTAGTTGTAGATGGACACAATGTCTTTATTTTATTGCTTTGTATGTGGTGCTGAGAATCGAACCCAGGGCCTCACGCATGCGAGGCAAGCACTCTACCGCTGAGCTACAATCCCAGCCCCTCTACTTTACATTTTAATGAAGCTAGAGAGGTTGATTTGTTTTGATTGGAAATGAAATGAATGGCCTGCCACAGATTTCCTAGCTTCTAGACCTCTTTAGGCCCAGGGGGAAACTCTGCTTGTGCTGATGGGGAAGAAGAATCCAAGTTCTCACATGATGACACCCTTCTGTTGATGTGCTGTCAGCAAGTGGCTTTCTTTCAGTTCTTGAGTACCCAAAGGTGCAGCGATTCAACTCTAGGAGGCTCTTCCCCTGTTGGAATGCTAGCTGCCTGTCTCTCGAGTGGCTCCTCCTTTCCGTGGCTTCTTCAGATCCCTCCCTACACCCCCCAGCTAGTTGTCGCCTTGACCCACCCACATCCAGGAAGCACTTATGAGTGATTCCAGGAGCCAAGCACTGTTCTACAGCAATACAGCAGTGAACAGAACAAGGATCACCTGTGACAGGTTGGGAGAGCAGAAAGAGGTGACTAGGTGAGGAGGCAGAAAGAGGGAAGACAAGGAGTGCTGTTTTAAAGAGGGAAAGCCTTTTTTCCCTTCCAGCCAAGGGAACAGCAAGGTCAAAAGCTCTGGGGCAGGACATACTTGGAGTGTTCAAAGAATAGTACCCGTGGAACTAAGAGAAGCAGGAGATGAAATAACAAAGGTGGCAGAGGCCAGATCCCATGCCCCTATGAAGGCCACTGGAATTTGGAGTTTTATTCAGAGAATCAAATGGAAACCTTTAGAGAGTTTTAAACACAGCAATGACGTATAAAATCTAACATATTTTTATTTTCATTTTTAAAAATTTTTAAAATTTGTTTTATTTATTTTTCCATGGTGCTGAGGATCAAACCCAGTGCCTCACACATGCTAGGCAAGTGCTCTACCACTGAGCCACAAACCTAGCCCCTATTTTCATTTTTTGAGATGCTGGAGATCAAACCCAGGTCCTCACACATTCTAGGCAAGTTTGAGTAGTGAGATATATACCCTTAGCCCCCAACTTAAATTTTTAAATGATCCCTCCCATAGTCTTTCTAAAAGTCCTATTTCACAACATTGCTAAAAATTTATAATTTGTATTTATTTATGATTATTTATTCAATGTATTTCCACTAGCAGTCTATATATTCCACAAGAGAAGGAATCATCTCTTTCTCAAACTCAAGATAAAGCATAACATCTGGCCTATAGTATGTGCTCAATATTTGTTAAATGAATTAACTTATAAATTCTAACCTCTACAAGAGAGTAGATCCACGTATGTATAATTTTCAAGAACATTCACATTTTTTAAAATTATTTTTTACATTCCTAAGTGTAGCCCACTTTCTCTACCACAAATAAATTAGACATCAGATCCAATTAATAACTACTTGGAATCCTACAGGATACTGCTCTAGTTACTTATATTTATCTAAAACATTTTAAACCTTTAGTAGCAAGTAAAGGGTCATGGACATTTCACAATAAGTCTGGAGGAAGTAATGAAACTGACACATTAAATAGTAACAAGAGGTAATTTACAAAGTTACAAAGTCTTTTTTTTTTTTTTGCTATAATAACTTATAAAGTTACAAAGTCCTTCTTTTTGCTATAACAACTTACAAAGTTACAAAGTCTACCCTTTAAAAATTACTGGGCAGTTCTTGTAGTCCCAACTTTGAGTACTTTTGAGTTCTCCCAGTATGTCACAGACAATGCTAACCATACCAAGACTATACAGATGAACGTCTGGGCTCTTTCCTGTAGGAGCTCAGACTCTAACAACTCTCATCTCTATATGCATTCCTTTTTGCAACTCTTGCCCATCTTTATTATCTGAATGTACACAAATGCAAATAAATTTCCAGGTCTCTTTTCTGGTAAATTTACACTATCTCCAGAGTTCTCAAATTTAAAACACCCAAAACAATCACAATCAGCACACAGTATGGTCTTTCTCAATGCTATTAAAGTGCAATTCCCGCTTTCACAGAAGCATCAGTGAAGTCAACTCTGGATCAAATAGCCAATACTGCCAAACAAAAAACTCATTTTCCAGGTTCCCCCCCAAAACCACCAGGATAGCAACAACTCTGTGACTAATAGTTCCCCAGAGAGGGGACAGAACAAGCAGCAAAAAGCACACAACTGGCTCTCTTCTATAGTGGAAGAGAGGACATCTCATTCAGAGAAGACATGGTGCCTAACACCATCACATCTGTCTGTGTCTGGGCTGCTGGAGGAGGCAGTGGCTTTAAAGACAGTAATAAAGTGGATGGAATTAAGACAAAGGAGGCCACATGGGGATCAACCCAAACAGACTTCAAGGTCTCATGAAGCTTTATGAGTTAGCAAATGATTGAGAATGGACTAGAATTCCAATAGGTCTTTCTACACCTTTAATTTCTCAGAGATGAGTTGATTACCACAGAAGAATTTTTTAAAATGTTTAAATACACATATTTATTCTACTGCTAACGTGGACCAAAAAAAATCCTCAAACTACTTATAAATACTTTACATTTGTATTAGAGAAGTGATATACTTCAACTATTTTTTTCATGGTTATTTAAAGCATAGTAATTATCAACCTTTATGGCTTCCCTGTGATTTTTTTTCCTATATAGAACGCTCATTTTATTTTCAATAACATGGAAATATGAAGACTCTTAAGCTGATTATTTTTATAAATGAAGTTGGTGGTCTGATGAATTGGGATATTCATGGATCATTAATTTCTGGCCATCCCTCTTTTGAATGAAGATTTTTTAAAAAAGAAAGCAAAGTTGGCCATCATATATGAGACTCATTTTGTGTTGTTCCCTTAACATAAGCCTTATCAGCTCTGCCACAGCTGAAGTGATTCCAAATTGCTTTATGACACACTTGGATTTTCTCCTGCTAATAATTCCTCCGTCCTGCCTGTGACTGGCAGGCTTCCTCCACACTGCAGTAATGCGGGACAGCTAATTATCTACCAATCCACCTTGCTGTTCTGCACTTGGCAACTTTTATCTGCACAGGACAGCTGCACTCCCTGCGTTTGAAGTAAAATGTCAGTCTCTGCTAATGCAACAAGACTTACATCACTAATGATGTCTCCACACTTTGAAGCAACAACTCAAAGCCTAATTAAAAATTCAGATTCATTCTCACTGGCTTGCCCATTTTTACTGCCCTTCCACCAGGGCCTTGAAGTATTTTTTTTAATACTCCATGCAAAAAATAAAATTAAAAAAAAAAACAAAACACAAGGA
Source organism: Geosciurus inauris (assembly GCA_004024805.1). Classification (NCBI taxonomy): domain Eukaryota; kingdom Metazoa; phylum Chordata; class Mammalia; order Rodentia; family Sciuridae; genus Geosciurus; species Geosciurus inauris. The sequence continues at coordinate 3,910 of PVHX01021557.1, forward strand.
GAATCAAGCAAAAAAGTATGCTGTCTTGGACTTTGTTACAATTGGAAGAGACCCAAGACATTATCATGAACAAGATAAGAATTTACTCCACTGACTTCTACACTGTAATTACAATAAAGAATAATATTTCCAAGGAAATATGGATCATAAGCTATTTTTCAGTTGACCCACTCTGGTATTTAGTTGTTGGAACTTTTCAAATAGTAAATAGTACAGTTGACTATGAGAATATTAAGTAGAAAACTATCTTTATACTCAGAAAAAAGAAGGCAAGGTAAAGGGGTACTCAAGTCACATTTATTTTGTTTTGTCATTAAATCAAATAAGCAACTCCTCCAAAGTAATAATATTGCAATTAGAGAGAGAGAGAGAGAGAGAGAGAGAAAGAGAGAGAGGACAGAAAGAAAGAGTTCATACTCCTAATAACTAGGGAGAGAGATGTTAAGTCATGAAATCCAATTTCAAAATAGAACTTTGCTGAAAATTACAGGTGGGAATTCCTTCTGTGGATTTTACATAAACAAATACTAAGCAACCAAAGTTGTTCCTCACTCAGAGGTTTTTGTTTGTTTGTTGTTGTTCTGTTTTGTTTTTTACTTTTTAATGCTTTCCTCTCGTAATTAAAAAAAAAATTAGTTTGACAGTACAGGTTCACAATGATAGTTATTGACCAATTAAACATGCTCTTTTAAAAAGTATCTAACAACGTTCTATAAGTCTCAGAAATTAGAAATTTCTTTAGTGGCTCACTGATTTTTAGGTATTTAAGTAAAAACTTCAAATTTAAAAAAAAATCTAGTCAGCTCTCAGATTAAATTATCAACTTTAAATTCTCAACCATAAAATAACTAAGCACACTTTCTTTCCAAAAGAAGAATGTGGGAACTGAGAGTATAGCTCATTGGTACAGCACTTGCTTAGCATGCAGGAGGCCCTGGGTTCCGTTCTTAGTACTACACACATGCACAAATAAGAATGTATACTATGAAGTCAAGTTCTCTTTCCCAACTTAAGGAAATGGGAAAATGAGGTTCCTATAGTACAATATCCTGAAAAGACTCAAGAAAAAAAAAAAGTCCTAAGATCACACCTTGAGTCCAAACCCACCATTTAACTACTCATATGATCTCCAGAGAGGTGCTTTCCCACTGGGCCTCAGTTTCCATACAAGGAGTCAACTGTTAAATGAGGGTGGTCCTTCCCAGCTTTCATGGCACCCAGTGATCTGACAGTTCAGGGAAAAAAGGCTTGTCAAGCACAGGGCTGCTTAGCCTGCATGGGCACAAAGCCTGGGGGGCTACCTGGAGGATACATCCCAGCAGGTGTGCAGTCAGACAACCCATTGTTGGGCCTCCTCTTCTAACTGGACTGAGAGAGGTGGAACCCAGAAAAATAGCAAGCTCTAATAATTGATGATTGCTAACAGCATTTGCATCCTAAATCATTCCTGCTCTGTTTCCCGGGGTTCTAAGCTTTCTCCAGATTCTTGTTTCGTCTCCCCAGAGCACACCACTTCTACATACAAAGAGCTCAGGCCCAAGAAGCAAATAGTTCCCAACTACCTGGTAAGCTATTCCCGTGTGAAACATGGTTCTCACCATATTGAATAGGTAAGAACCTATTTAACAAGATGGCATACAAAGAGAGAGAAATGGTGTACTAGCCACATCTTTGAGGCCTCATCTAGCCTGCCCAAAGACCTACCACAGATGGTTGAACTGCACAGAGCAGTAGGTTTCTTTCTTGTTCAAGCCAGTGGGAACTGGGTGTTCTGAAACCGGTCATAAAGCAAGCCTGGACTAATATGAAGATTCTAGGGATCCCACAGGTTGACCTCTATCTACTTCTCCAACCTCTTCTCATGCCTCCTACTCTCAGTTCTCTAAACTCTGAACCTTAATGCCATTTTTCCATTCCTTAAAGGTGCTATGCTTCTGGGAGACTCCACAAGGACACTTCTAACAATTCCATTCTGACCAACCAATTTCTACCCATTCTACTTTCTTAGAAAGGCTTTCCAGAATTCCTCCTCATCCCAGGTAAGTTAACATCCCTGACATACTTTCTCTAAGCATCTGGAACCTCTTGTCTCATAATCATCTTGCATCAGAAATTAACTGATGGATATCACAGGCCTAACATAGTACCTGGCACAAAATAAACACCCAGTAAATATTTGAAGTAATTATAATGACAAGAAGCTCATCTCTTAAGGCGATTCATTTTAGAGCTGTTCATCATAAAGTTCTCCTTTGTATTGCATAGAAATATGTTTCCCCATGGTCTCTGCATAAGCACTAGCTTTACTTTCCAGAACCCACTGAGTAATTCTAACCCAGACACTGAAAACTGGTGGCCTCTGCCCTCATCCAGCACGCAGACATGTTTGGTTTGGCTCAAACAGTATTGTAGGGTTCCCCTCTCCTAAATCTGAATTACTTGCCAATGTTTTAAGAATCAAGAGACTTCCTATAAAAAACAGATATTCTGCTTCTCCTGAAAAACAAAGAGATGTAATAACACTGGCTCCAGACTGTCATCAAGGCTGAGTAGCACCTGCCTTCCTGCAGCCCTGTCACGTGCCCTCTGGCTGACAATATTTAACACCTCTCTCTTCTGACCTACACCTGCTTCATTCATTTTGTCTAACTGACCTGTGTAAACATTAGTTTTAGCAATCCTGGGAATATTTTGACTCCCGTAGTTTGGCATTTCTTTCTATATACTGTCTTGAACCATCCAAGTTGGTTTAGCTTCCCTGATGAGATAGGAGCTCCCAAGTGAGGCACAGGATGTCACCTGTTTCTTCTGCAGTCTTCAGGCCTGATTCTACAGTGAGGCCCCCAGTGAACATCTGCTGACAGCCTGGTCAGAAGATAAACATTGTACAGGTCAGCTCTTCCTCTTTAGTCCTCCCCTGTCTTCCACTTATAGCTTATCTTGCCTTGTTCCTTCCTCACCCTGCCTCTTTTGGAAGGGATGGAACAGGAGCAAACACAGATGTATCAACATATATCCAGACTAACTGCCAGCCATAAGAAAACAAGGAATTGCACAGCCTTATGGGGAAAACAGGCACAAAAATGAGAGCCAGAAGGTCATAACAGGGAGAAACCCAGAGAAGCTTCTAGAGAAGTGTGGCATTCCATCTGGAAGACTGGGGAAGGTACTGAGCAAAGGTACTAACTATTCAAGAGCTGGAGACCCATGTGACTCAGTGGTCGGCCCCAGGTTCATTTCTCAGCACACTCCTCCCCTCCAAAAAAATAAAAGTACTAGCTATTTATAAAGGCCTAGGGGACACAATGGTTTTGTTCACGCCTAGCACCATAACAAATTTTAAGGATACATGATCCCAAATTTATATATATACACACTCATATATATACATGTATATAATTTATTTATTTATATAATTGATATATATTTTATCAATTGAAAATTCTATACACTAGTGAACCAAATACTATTTATATAATGAAACATTAAAAATATAGAAATAAGAATGCAATTTTAAAATGACACAAATGAGCCAGGCATGGTGGTACATATCTATAATTCCAGCTACTCAGGAGGCTGAGGTAGAAGAATTGCAAATTTAAAGTCAATTTCAGCAGCTTACTAAAACTGTCTCAAAATAAAAAATAAAAAGGTCTGGGGCTGCAGCACCTTGGGTGCTGCACCCTGGGTTCTATCCCCAGTACCAAAATAATAATAATAATAATAATAAATAATAATAATATTAATAATAATAATTTTGATATCTGAAACATGTTTCAAAACAATCTAGGAGAAGGGGAAAAGCCAGTGGAGGGAGAGGTAGAGGAAAAAAAAATTAAGGTTGACCACAAGCTGATAACTGTTTAAGCTGGGTAAGAGACAAATGCACTGTCTTACATTATTTTCATTACATTTCCATATTTTTAAAAAATCTTTGTAAAAAGTTTAAAAGTTAATAAATAACTATAAATAGAAAATCTAATATTTTCTTCAGAAACCTCAAAGGATGGTTTGGCACCATATGTCTGAGGTCTGTACACTGCTCCTAGAAACATGGGGCAGGGACTTGACCACACTGAAACATGCCGTTTCTAAAGATTAGATTTCCTTCAAGCTCAGGAGATATGTTTGTTGCTCTCCAGGTTCTGTGCCCTGACACAGACTTCTCCCATATTTATATTTCTATTTACTGACTGCTTTCATATTAGACCTTGTGCTAGAAATTGTTTTCTTTTAAAATATATTTCTCCCTTGCCGGGTGCAGTGGTACACACTGGTAATCCCAGCTGAGGCTCAGACGGGAGGTTCAGAGATTTAAGGCCAGACTGAGTAGCTTAGGGAGACCCTATCACAAAAATAGAGAGCTCCTGGGTTCAACCCCCTGCACCAAAACAAAACAAAACTCCCCCTTGAACTACATGAAGCACAAAGACACTGAAGTTCAGAGGGATTTAATAACATGCCAGAAGTCACACAATTAATAACCAGCTGAGTCAAAATTCTTGTCCCTATTTTCAATAAGTTCTTATGCCAGGTCCAAGAAGATCCAAAATAAATCTCAGTCCACCTAACACCCAAATTCCAGAGTTTTGAACGGTTCCTGCCTACTCATCCACTTAAGCTCAAGGAATCACCTCCGCAAGTAGCAACCAAAAATAACACCAGCATGTTATAAAGTGTGAAACCATCTCCTTCCCCAAGACTTTCCAAGACTGAAGTACTATTGGCAGGAAAGACGTACTAAGCACAAGGAACTGAGCCAGCTAATGCAGGCAACATGAGAAAGAAGGAAGTCAAAGCAAGATTAAGCACAACAGGGACAGTCCATAAGTCATTCAACATGTTTTCTACAGGGGGCTCAATTTTACCAAGTTCAACTCAGAGTTATCTATGAATGGTCAGTTCCAGTTTTCTCCTGCTCCAAATACTCAATTTCAGAAGAAAGCAATATGCCAGCTTTCCCACTAAGACTTATATAGTACACAGGCAGGGAATCATATAATTATTTGTAGATAGAGGTGATTTTTATCTCCTAAAATATTCTATATTGCACAAGCACACATTCAATTCATTCAAACCCATGTCACTCCTGATATGGTACACATGAGACGGGATAATGCACTCCTTACCTAAACATGACGACAACTCAGTGTGCATTTGTACTATTGTTACCAAGACATTTATGTCCAATGACCACAGAACTGCCAGGTAAATGGCCAAAGAATTAAGATGGGAAGAGTCAGAGCCACTCTCCTCTTGAGTTCAAGATATACCAGCTACCTTGTCCAGTGTCACCAAAAGGAATTAGAAATGACTGCTGATGTGGTTACCCTTCTTATCTAAGATTGCAGCCACTGCTTTCCAGACTACCCTTTGCATGTGGACATTTTACTGAAAAGGCCAAGGGCAAAGTATCTGACTTCCTTGACCACCAGAGGGGCTTAAGCAAGGTTTCTCAGTGGTCATATAATAGCCTGTTCCTTCTCTACCACTGCACTAACCTGCTTCTGTCTACTGCCTCTGTGCCCCTTGCTAACCCTCTGGATCATAATGCCTCTTGTGTCTATTTCTCATCATTAGTTGAGAAATGAAGGAAATGCACCAGATCTTGGTTGCTTTTTAACAGTAGCATAGTCTTATTCAAGATCTCTTGGAGTAGAAGCTCCCATAAAAGTTTGTTGGATATATACAAAAGTGAGCAATGAGTTTCTCTATCATTGTATTGCTGTTTTACTGCACACACTGGGGAGCTGCTTTTTCGCTTTCAGCCATGCTTACTATTTACAACATTGCTTTCTATTTTCAATAGACAAGTCTGCCCAGCTGATCCCTTAGTTCCTGAAGTCACTGTGTCCTGGCTGCTGTTCTTTCTTCAACTTGAGATGAAGCTCCAATTCGTGCTTCTCCTCCCTCTTCACTTCCCAGGCCCCATACAGCAGCTGTCTGTCTGATCAACCTGCTGGTGTGTCTGCCAAGTTCACACTGAGTGTGCCCAGCCCAGCAGAGTGCGTTAGAGCTAACACCAAGGCGGGCACACTGGCCATCTGCCAGGCTCTCGCTGTTAGGAAGCCTGTATTGTCATATAATGTTAAATGGGCCTTATAAGTGCCTGGTGAAATGACTCCCAAGGCAGATATGCCTTCTAACAAGTAGGCATTGTTGCTTGACTGTTTTACCTGTGCAAACTTACCCCCTCTTCCAGAAGCCAAACTCCTAAAGGACTGTGCTGTAACACTTCCTTGAAAACCCCCTGAACACCTAGCAAAGAGCTCAGTAAGCTTTCAATTATTATTTCACCATTCAAGAGCAACCACATCCATCAACATTTCTCAGCCTCAGCTTAACATAACAGATGCCTTCATTAAATCCACAAAGCAAATCTCTAGGAAGAGTTACCATCCTCAGTTTTACAAATAAAATCACCCAATTTGCAAATGGCAACATTGGAACCCAGGTCTCCAAATACCTAATGTGGGGTTTCTTTCTACTACATGGAGATGCTACTTGATAAAAACTTGTTGCATGAATAAATAAGCAGAAACAAGTCACCCTGGACACACTTTGTGCTCCCTAGACTACAGTGTTGATGGCTTCACTCCACTGGACCCCTGAGGAGATGATGATTAGGGTTTTGACTTTTATCCATGATGTATTATGTCTGCTGCCAGGGGGCAGCATTTGGTGGCAGCTTTCCCAGGGCACTGGCAAAATTGTTTGGTGAAAATCGTTTGAAGATTTTTAAAAATTCTTGCCCATTATTAAAAAGGGGGGGGGGACATGAATAGGAAGGCTTCATTAGAAAACTTTTCCAAAAAATTTTAAGATTGACCTCTTTTCAAACTGTGTTTCTCTATCAGCAAGCACAAAAACCATATCATGGGAAAGTATGGTGCTAAAAGACAGCCTCATTTTTGCTTTTGTAAAATTACCCCTCACAACCTCCTGTGAGCAGTGTGTGCTGCCATTTTAACTGCTACAGAACAACAGGCCTTGCTTGAGGGCTACTTTGCAATTTCTCAAAATTAAAAATTGTCTTTGGAAGTGGGTGTAGTGGCCTATGGCAGTAATCCCAGCTACTCAGGAGGCTGAAGCAGGAAGATCACAAGTTTGAGGGATCAGCCTGGGCAACTTAGTGATATCCTGTCTCAAAACAAAAAACACAAAGGGCTGGGGATGTTAACTTGTTGGTAGAGCCAAAAAAAAAAAAAAAAAGTCTTTGGAGAATTTCAGCAGCACAAGCTATTTAGAAGTCTGAAAATTTGCTTTTTACAAATAAACTGGCCTACAAAATTTTCTCATAAAATGAGACGCTGGGCTGGGGTTGTAGCTCAGTGGTAGAGCACTTGCCTAATATGTGTGAGGCACTGGGTTCTATCCTCAGCACTACATAAATATAAAATAAAATAAAGGTATTGTGTCCATATATGACTAAAAAAAAAAAATTAAAATAAATAAATAAATAAAGTGAGATGCTGACCTGAAAGGGCATACTGTGCTAAAATGCCAAGGTCAAATGAAGAATCGATTCCTTAACCAAGGAAGGCATTTTTCTCCCCTGCAAAGAGATGGAAGTCTGACGCAGCTCATATGGGGCTATCTACCTCTGAACCACTGATTGCTCTATATATGCAAAAGCCAACATTCCATGTAGCTTTATAATCTACATGGAATGTAGATTGTTTATGTAGGCTATATAATCTACACTTTAGGCAACTAACCCCACATTAATTGCAGATCTGCTGAACAAGTCCCAAAGGTTTACAGAGGAGAATGTGAGGTTCACAATCTTTATCCTACAAGCTAGAAATCCAAATGGCATTAAACTTCATTTTACAAGTACTCTCCCCTAAAGCTGGCAGTCTAACTAAATTAAAAAGAGACTCTTCCCCCAATCTTCACAGAGAAATGCAAGTGGCAGATCAATGTACAGCTCATGAAGAGGAATTTAAATACAGTATGTGCATCTTCTTTCAAAAAAGGAGAGAAGCCACTTCACATTTTGCCAGACAAAACCCTGTCCACAGGAGGTCGGTTTCCACAATGAGGTTGCAAAGGTGTTAGAGAGAGGCCAGTTGGGAGGAGATAAAGGGCCATTTGGGCACAAACCCCCCATGGTTTAGAGCTTTTTTCTAAAGTGTCTCCTTTTCAACAGGGAAGCCTTTTAAAACTACATTTGCTTTGGATCCCTACCTGAATGACAATGTGTTGGGATCTGATTTCACCTTTTGTCAAGGACGGGGTGAGAAACAGTAAAACGGCTGTCAGAATCTTAGCAAAAGCAAGTCCTTAGCCTACAGGAGGAAGGGGGAGAAACCCCTAAGATCCCTTGAACAGCCCCAGTGATGGGATGAAGAAGGCAAATGCCACCTAATTCCAAAAGCAAAGTAGAAAATTGCAGTATATTAAATTTCTTTTGTTAAAAGAGGTGCCTCTGTGCAAAAATGCAATTCTGTTATGTTCTGAATTGAAACACTCACCAGTGGAAAGAAAACCCTAGTTTTCCATCTCTTCCAAACAAAAGTCACTTCACTCCCAAGAACTTAGAAAATGCATATGGAAAAAATTATAAATGAACCAGACCCTGAAAGATAGGCATAGAAAGGGACAGTTTAATGATGTCTCTTAAAAGTATACCTATTATTATGTAAATGAAGAAAATCTGACTCTATTGCATCTGACTCTCTTGCACTTCAGGGCCCGGTGTCTGCAAATAAATGTAAAAATTACCTTTCAAGCAAACCATCCACTCCTCAACCTTCCCTCAACCTTAAAAAAACAAACAACAACAACAAAAAAATCCAGTCATTATTGCTACAGTGGGGAAGGTCTGTAGAACTTGTTTTAGGAAAAATGTATCCTCTTGGGAGGAGCCTGGGATGGGGGTAGGGGTTAAGAATATATATGTGTAGATGTCAGAAACCTGAATCCCAAAGTAATTCCAAACACCTAGCTCCTGGGAGCTGGAATTGTCACAGCAGGATGGAAATAAGAAAACTATTCCAAGAACACATTCCTGGAAACTTCGCTCTTTCGAAGACCATATTCACCACCATTATTATTGTTAGAATATACAGTACAAGAGAACAGTGTTATTCTAATAAGAATGTTATAGCAAAGGTTTCAGACTCAGAATGTCATATCAACCTTTCCTAATGGAGTAGGCCTTCTTGGCCAAGAAGATTCAAATAACGGGGAGATAGAATCTCCAGGTGTTACTGTTGAGCAATTTTTACTACTCTGGGTTATTTTAGTAACATCATCAGGATTCCTTATTAGCCTCGGGCAATTTTTTCTATAAGCCCCCCTCCTGGGGAGGACTGCCACGGTAAACAATCTGGAGAAAGGGGAATCCTGTTCACTTTGCTCCCTTGTTCCTCTCCCCCAAAAGGCACACACGAAACAAAAATCATACAGCAGCAAAAGCGGAAAGCAACAAAAAGAGTCCCCCCACCAGGACCAGAGCCGAGAATCTATCAGGCCAGCCCTTCCCCCAAAAGCATCCAGGAGGGGAAAAGGGGCGCGGAGCTTGCTCGCAGGCAGCTCTCCTCTGTGACTGAGGGTGGCCCAGGAGCTGCGGGGTAAGCTCTGGTACCTTCCCTTCCGGCGCCCATGGGTGCGCCTCCGTCCGGAGGACATTAGGAGGCGGTGAAAGGTGTAGGGGCCTCGAAAATCGCCCAAGCCAGGAGGGGCGGGCTGCCCTGGGATGGGGACACAAAGAAAGAAGGGGTGTTTGCAGGGGTGGCAGGGTGAAAACACGCCTGCTGAGGCAATGTGTACAACAAATCAGGGAAAGAGGTGCGAGGAAAGCGGAGAATTCAGGCCGACAAAAATGAGCTGGTGCTCAGAAGAGGGGAGTGGTGCAGGGGAAAGTAGGTTCCGCGTAGAGAGTAGGGGATTCTGCAGAGGAGAAAGGGGGTAGATGAGTGCATGCAAGAGGTGGTGGTTGTAGTCTGGGACCTGTGCAGAGGACAGAGGTATCTGGCAGGACAGTGAGCTCTGTGCATGCAAAAAGAGGGTCGGTTCTGGGCAAAGAGGCAAGGCAGAATACCTGGCAAGTTCCGGTGCACAAAGCGGGGGGTCACTTACCTGCATGGTGACGACCCCCAATTCTTCGGCCGCTAGCCTCCGCATCTGGCTCGCCAATACTTGAGCTTCGTCCAGGATGGAGAAGTCGGCGTCGGCCACGGCGCCCAGGAGCCAGCACGAGAGCAAGCAGAGTAGCCAGAGCGGCGGCCGGGGCGCCCCGGCCCCGGCCCAACCAGGCGAGCCCGGACAGCGGAGGGCCAGGGCGGCAGTCCCCGCCGTCTCCTCTTCCTCGGGCTCTCTGGCCATGCTGCCTCGAGCCACTCCCCGCCGACCGGCTCCAGACGCGGGGAAGCGGGAAGGAAGCAGCGGGAGGTGCACCTAGGGCCCGCTCGGCGCACCCCACAAAACTTTCTTCCTCTCCTGCACTCTCGTCTCTGCGCCGCGGTGGCGGCGGCTCCTAAACTTAGGGGGCGCCCGGCTACAGCGCGGGAGCGCGGGCGGCCACCATCGCCAGGCTGCGGCGGCGGGCGGGAGAGGAAGCGGCCGCCCGAGCGCACTCAGGGCGGCTGGCGTCTCGGAGAGGCGCAGCACCCAAGGCCGGGTGCGCGGGCGGCGGCGGGGCGACAGGCGCAGCTGCGAGCCGCGCCGCTTTCGCTTCCCGAGTCCTGGCGCTGCGAGGCGGCAGCCGCGGCGGTAAGGGCGGGCGGTCTCACCCGGAGGAGGAGCAGCGACCGGCTGTGCGCTTGGGGCAGCCACAGAACGAGGAGGGAGACCAGAGGCTTAAAAAACACACAACTGAAAGAAAGAGAAAGAGGTGGGGGAAAGGGAGGTGTCTGGTGCCACCACGCTGCGCTCCGGCTCCGTGCACTTCCCTGCTCCGCCGCTGCGGAGGCTGCGGTGATTTATGGAACGAGGGAGAGAGGCGGGGAAAGTCCCCCAGTCGCCCCTCCTCTCTTTTTCTGGCTCCCGCCTCAGGACCGGCCCCCGAGTCGCTGGGGGCCCGAGAACAGCCCCTTCTCGGGTACTAACACAGCCGCGAGAAAGGGACCACTGGACCTTCTCTTGGCGGGACACAGAGACACCCCCCTGTCCCGCTATCACCACCTCCGCCCACACCAGAGATTCGGGGTCCCACCCGTTCCAGGTTCCACCCATCAAAAGTCACTTTAAGTTCTAGGACTCTGGCTTTCTGTCTGCAGTAATTTGGGAAGGAGGTGACTGCCATTTGAACGTTCACTCCCTTTCTTCGAGGTTATTAATAACAATGGCTCGCCCTCGTGGAAGCAACTGACTTCTTTTCGTAACTAGCTACTGTGTGCCCCGCACTGTGCTCTGGGGTCTGTATACATTATCCTTTAATCCTTTCGACATCCCTAGAAGTACATATCTTTATCCTAAAATTTTAGGTAACAAAGACTAAGGCTTAAGAAGGTGGAATAAACTCCTGAAGGTCACCCGGGGGATAAAAGGCAGATCCAGAATTTAAGCACAAGTCTTACTCCAAGGCTGTTGCTCTTAAACTCAGTTCTTTTTCCAAGAGAGACAGTTCTTTTCTTTTGGAAAATGAACCATCTGATTTCTATCAAGAGCAAAAGCAAAACCAAAACTGAACCGGATCTCATCGTACACACACCTGTTCTCCCAAGCATGGGCAGGCAGGGTTAACCTTCCTGTTTGTTCCTGACTTCTGGTTCAGGCTCTCTAAGAAATCATCCCTTGGAAGCACCTGGTACAAGTGAATGGCGCTATGTGAGTGTTTGTGCAAAACAGCCATTCTCCTTTCCATGGACTGTGAATGTGGGGTTAGTGAGTTCCTAGAAAACCAAGCCACGTCTAGGAAGACAAAAAGGCTTGCCTAGGGCTGCCTACCAGAGACGGTAGCTGGTCTAGAACCTGGATTTAGTGCTGTTTTCACTTTACAGTGAAGTCTTCTGTCTTAATTTTTTGATCATGTTATTTTAAAAACCACCTTCTCTTATAAGCTTTTCCTGGTCCAGCTTACCTCTTCATGATCATTTCTCTCTTCTGAATTCCCCAATCAATACCATGAGTTATATTAGCATATTTTTTCATTTTGTGACACTCTGGACTCTATACCCCCATATAATAGGCACATCAGAATCTTGGCAGACCATCATTTAGAATCTGCAATGCTTGTTTTACTTAGTAGAACTGGAGTGAGCTTGTTGAGTGCAGGACCAATTCCTTCACCTTCACCTGATCCATGTGAACGCACAGTAGATTTTGGAAAAATTGAATTAATAATGCAATAAAAACCTACTGTGTGTTTTCTATCCCCATTGTTGAGCTGATATTTGTTGGGGATAATCCTAAACTTCTGTTTTCTATTGTTATACCTTTGCCCATGACAGTTAATTCATGAGACAAAACACAATAGTCCGTGTAGTAAGTAGAAGAGAAAAGAACAAATATAATGACAGCATTATTAATATTTTGGTTGGATTCTTAAAAAGTATTTTTAGTTGTCAGTTGTCTTGATTTTTTTATTTGTTTATATGTGGTGCTGAGAATCAAACCCAGTGTCTCACACATGCTAAGCAAGCGCTCTACCACTGAGCCATAACCTCAGCCCCTTGCTTGGATCTTTCAAGGTTATCATGACCAAGTTATCACAAATTTCTAAACTCTCCTTCTGAAACACCTTCACAATGGCTTTTCTTCCATTGCCCCTCTTTGGTGTATTGGTATTTTTTGAGGTTCTAACCCTTTATCAATTTTTTTTTCACGTTAAGCTTCTTCTTTTTGAACCTTTACTACACTCCTCCCTCCCCTGCCCCACTGTGGTACTACTGAGGATTGAACCCAGGGATTTGCACATGCTAAGCAAGCACTCTAAAGTTTTTCTTTTGGAAATCTCTCATCCACACTCATACCTTTGATTGTTACCAACACACATTTTACATCTCAGTTTCTGTATCTGTGCAATGTAAACTGTACCACCCAGAGTTTTTGTGAAAAGGCTCATAAAGCCCTCAGCATAAGGTGTAGGACATATGACAGCACAAAAATCATGAATGAGCTAAGAAAAGCAACCAGAGGGAAGGGAGAGTGGAGTGCACAGGGCTTGTGACCCATCACAGAGACTATCACCAAGACCAAAATACTCTATTTCAGAACATTCCCATTCTGAATCTCATCTATATGTTCAACTAATAGTAGAATCTTCCTTCCCGCCCTTTGTGATCACGTAACTAAGGATCAATTGCTTGTTCTATATAAAGAGGACACTAATAGCTGTGTAGCTACTTGAGCAATGGGATGATTAAAAAATCTGATAAGAGGGTCACAATTGTCCCTAGAAGACCATAGGCCAACAAAAAGCTTGTCTGAGGGCCTTACCTCCTCCCTAGAGTGCTCCTGAAGCCCTTGCTCATGACTGAGAAGGACAACAGTTCACTATCTTCTTCCTCTCCAGAAGCTCCAGCACTTTACATGCAGCCCTGTAGTTGTCCATCTGCAAATGTTTTCCCATCTTAGTGTGTTTCCCATCCAGGTGTGGTCTATCACCATCCGCAGCAGAATCAACTCTCAGTGACTGTGTCTACCTTAGTCACTGGCACAGAGTCTAGCACAGCTCCACATTTGGAGTAGAACCCAAGAAATGATGAACCAAAAATTGGAAAAGCTTTAGGAAAAGCCATGAATTACTAATACTGTGGAAAAAAACTGCACTGACGATTTTCTTTCTTGACTGCTAACAAAGAATGAACCAAGAATCCTCATTAAACAGGCTGCTCCTCTGCATGTAGGAGGTGGAAAACCATTTCAGTGACAGGTCACCTTCTGGTAATGATTGACCGAGACGTTCATCACAGAAAAATTCTATGTCAAATTATATTGAGGAACTTCTGATTAGATTTCCAAAAATGTGGAATGGAGTCTCCAAGCCAGCAGGTTTCCCCTTTGTGTACTCTGAGGTAAAAAAAAAAAAAAAAAGGCCCAAGTTAGCAATAAATGCTCAGCCCTATACTGCTGTCAAGCCTCTCATTCAAAACAACAAGTGGCTGCAAACTATACTGATGAGGAGCTCTGGGAACTCAGGAAGTAGAGCCAGTAATTCAGAGTAGAAATCAGCACAGGGTTGTTGACTTCTTTGAGATTAAGAATCACCACAAGTGTGATTTATTGTTAAATAAATGGAAATGGCTAATAATCTAAATTAAATCCTATAACAGACCCTGCTTGTTTTTCATATTTTTCCAGCAGATGTTGCAAATCATTGGATTTCCCATTTCCTTTCCATTTGGGGACCAGTAAAGATAGAATGACAGTAGTAGATAGAAGTTTCTGAGACATTACCATAGGTTGGGTATTACTATATGGCAGGCAACATTTTATTCCTGAGCCCTTAGTATATTGCTTGTATCCTAGCATTCAAGCATCATAACAGAGAAGACAAATTTTTCTGATTCTATTCACAGGGAAACAGGCTCAGGAAAATTAAGGAAATTGACCAAGTGTACATGCTACTAAGCCGCAGAGCTGAGATGGAAACCTATGACTTCAAACTCAATTTTTTTGCCACTTTTATTGTGTACCTCTCTGAGAAAAAAGGAAAGGCAATCAAAATAATTGGCACCCATGGATCCCAGCATAAGTAACACCCTTATATCCAAAGCATCACTATTGTTTCCTGTATATTTCAACAAGCATTTTTTGAGCATTTGCTATGTACCAATGATTCTTCTGGATGCTAAGGATACAAAGATGAATACAATTGCTTGTCCTTAAGAATTTTACAGTTACTGGGGAAGACAGAAATTTGTTTTTTTCCAAGTACTTGGAATTGATCTCAGGTGTACTTTACCATTGAGCTACATTTCCAACCCTTCTTTATTTTTCATTTTGAGACAGGGTCTCACTGCATTACCCAGGCTGGCCTCAAACTTGAGATCCTCCTGCCTCAAACCTGCCAAGTAGCTGGGATTACAGGTGTGTACCACAGTGTCCAGAAACGACAGAAATTTTTTTGAGGGGGGTGCCAGGGATTGAACTCAGAGGCACCCGACCATTGAGCCACATCCCCAGCCCTATTTTGTATTTTATTTAGAGCCAGGGTCTCACTGAGTTGCTTAGCACTTCACTTTTGCTGAGGTTCGCTTTGAACTCGTGATCCTCCTGCCTCAGCCTCCCAAGCTACTGGTATTAAAAGAGAATTTTAATTTCAGAGATAGTATTATCTACAGCAAGTGCCTCAGGGCCTTTTTACTACCTGTTCCCTGTGTCTTGAACATTCTCTCCAAATATCTGCATTTTATTGTCAAGAACCATGAAGGACTTGGGACTTTTTAAACCTCTTTGCAAATCAACAATTCGGTCCACTACAGCCTCTTGGATGCTGACAGAAGACATGAGACTCCCACGTTAAAGACATAGGACTTTATTGCTCACAGCAATAAGCAATATCCAGAGCATCAGCATTCATGCCTAGGCTCCAAGATCTGATTCCCTCAGGTAATGTGAAGGGAGACAGGTGACACCTGTATGCATCAGGCAGCACTGAAGGAGAGGAGCACCAAGCTTAGATAACTTGAATCTTCTATAATTAAATGCAAACAAAAGTGCCCATTGCCCTAGGAGCTATCTTTAATGTACTGGACAGAAAGCAAACTTCCTCTTTGCTTCAAAGAGAGACATTATCTCTATCTGGCAAGACTGTTCACTAAGCAAACATTTTTGAAAATATAGTCCAGAACAAAAGGGCAGTTATTACCTTGCTCGCTAGGCATGCAGAAAAAAAAAATCCATGGGAAATTGTTTCCTCACATCACCTAGTCTGTGCTCGGATGTGAGGGGAAATCTTCCCTCACATCTCCATTTAGGATTGTAACCCGTATTATCCTCACTCCAGCAACTCCCTCCATCCTACCTCTCTATTGTTCTTACGTGGTTTCATTCTAAATTAGTATAGATTTGCTTACTTATTCTATTTACTTCATTTCCATGAAGGCAGTGGGTTTTGTGTGCTTTGTCAACATGTCCTTAGTGTGTAAGGTGGTGCCTGACACATAGTAAATGCTCAAGAAATACTTGCTGAATTAATAAAATAATATGGAAAGGTCTAGAGAGGCAATTAAACACCTGTTACTATGGCAAGATAGAAGGGAAGCACTTAATGTAACTAACTGAGTAGGAAGGTCACAGAAGGCTCTCTAGCAGACATGGCAACTGAGGAGTGTCAACAAGAGTAAGTAGGTATGAGTTGGGGGTGGGAGGGAGCATCCCTGGAGAAAAGCATTCCAAAAATGTACAAAGACCAATACAGGCAAAAAATTAAAATGAGAAGCTTGGAATATCTATAGCATCTGTGGGGAGAGGCAGCAGATGAGGCTGTTGGTAAAGATAAAGGCTTGATTTTTGGCCAAGGGACTTGGGCTTTCTCCTATCAGGGATGATGTGGCATAAGGGGTTTTAAGTGGGGGAGTGACATTTAGAAAGATTACATTTTAATTTGTGGAAGATGGATTTAAGGCAGGGATCCTGACCCACAAATTCAGTGACTAAACTAAACAACTAAAATGTACCTAAATATTTCTGAAGAAGTCGTTGAAATTTCTAAAGGAAAAGTCTCAGGTTTTTATATAAAACAAAACAAAAAAAATAAGAATGCACCAAGATCTTCAGCCAGATTTCTCAGGATTTTATAATAAACATAATAGTAATAACTTAAACATAACTTGGGTAGTCTTAGAAGGCAAAGAGCAAGGCCATGTGTAATGGCACCCACCTATAATCCCAGCTGCTCCAGAGGCTGAGGCAGAAGGATAGCAAGTTCAAAGCCAGCCCCAGCAACTTAGCTAGGCTCTGAAAACTTAGTGAGGCCTGAGCAATTTAGTAAGACTCTGTCTCAAAATAAAAAATAAAAAGATCTGGAGATGTGGCTCAGTGGTTAAGGGCCCTGAGTTCAATTCCCAGTACTAAAAAAAAAATAAAAAAGCACAGAGCAAGAATTGACTCTCAGTTACTCATTTCTTTATATTGAAGTCAAGTGATAATTCCTTTCCATGAGCAGCATAATTCTTTTCACCTTTTAAGGTTTAAATTTTTTTCTAAAAAGAAGTTTCAGAGTAGTAGAAAAATCAGTAAATCAAAGCAAAGCAACAGTGGTGTATGATCACCTGCTATATGCAAGGGACTGTGCTATTCCTGAGTATTTCCACTGGGTAGGGAGGCAAGACTCAGAAATACACAAAATGAAGCAGCAATAAAAAATTTAAACCCCCTATTAGGGCTGCAGTAGGAGAGATGGAACAAAGACAATGAATTGCACAGGTACTAGTTGCATAGTGAAATGATGACTGTATATGGAAATAATATTAATGGCTAAGTTTTTGAGTTGTTACTAAGTTCTATGCATGACACTGTGCTTTAAATGGAGTGATTTAATTTAATCCCTACAATTGTGTGAGCAGAATAAAAATAGCTAACATTTACTGAGACTAGATTCTAGCACTATGCCAAAGGTTTTAACTGCATTATTTTATTTTATCCTCCCAAATAACAAGTTTTGTAGATGCAATTATCCCCATTTTATCAATTAGGAAATGGAGGCTGACTGAGGCAAGACTAAATTTTGCCCAAAGTTTCAGAAGTAACATGTAATGGTGTCATTGTTTAAGTCCAGATTACCTCTCTAAATTATGATGCTGTATGGCAATAGGTTGGTATTATGATCAAATCCATTTCATGATGGAGGAAACTAATATTCAGAAAAGTGGGGTCATGAACACATATCTGAAAGCCAAAATAGAGGAACTTAACCACAAAACAGCCTGAAGGATCAGAAACATTGATGGTATAAATGTTGTATTTTATCCATGTCATCTGGACAACTTGAACTTGAATTATTTTATGAGTAACTTTGTGGTAAATGGGGCAAACCCAATCAGATTTTAAGATTCTTTATCACTAGCTCATGCCAGACTTTGCTACATACTAGAGAGCAAGGCATACTTTTAGTAGCTTACAGCTTCATGGTAAAGAAAGATACTGAATCAGCAGTTGTGAGAACAGGTAACGCCCAATGAGGAATTTTACGAAAGGCAGACACTGTGATGAACACTTTCAGATGAATGCTCATTTGTTCCACAATATTGGAGAATTCTAGAACACCTACTGCAGTGAATGTATGTATGAGCACTATAACTTCACCTACAGCCTCAAGAAACCTTAAGTGCCCAAGTAAGCCCTTGCTAGCACTATATTAACCCCCCTAGGGAAGCTTCCAAACAAGTCCAGAGGACCTCACATTTCACCCGCCATTCATTACTCCAGTTTTCCCTGGTCCATTAGTCCACTCTTGATTCCAGATTCTCACCTTCAGCATCCTTGGGTTTGATAAGCCATGTTGGATTGGACCCACTCCTTCAGTATTCCCCTCACACACATTTGGGTTTTTCACTCT
Organism: Geosciurus inauris; assembly: GCA_004024805.1. Classification (NCBI taxonomy): domain Eukaryota; kingdom Metazoa; phylum Chordata; class Mammalia; order Rodentia; family Sciuridae; genus Geosciurus; species Geosciurus inauris. Next base: position 22,361 of record PVHX01021557.1, read on the forward strand.
CTGACGCTAGGCATCCCTCCCCTCAACTCACAGCACGGACTGGACAGATCTGCTTCCTGCCTGGCCACTCTCATGAGAGTTGATTCAAAGTTCAACCTGAGGACATTAAGTTTGAAATTAAAGAGTCATTTTGTAGTTCTCTTTTTTGAACCTGATTAAATAATTTCATTCTCTGTTATTTATTTTTCAGTGATCCCACATTATCTTCAGGATGAAATGGAAATTTTTAATAACACAAGGACTTGCACAATCTGGATCTAACATCTCTCCCTGTTTCCCCAACCACCCTCTTGCCAGCATGCACCTATATCCTGTACATCAGTTGAAACAAACTACTCAAATCTCTGAGTATAATGACTTGGTTCTACACTTCCCCGTCTTTGTCCAGTTGGTTCATCTGCTTGGAATTTCTTTTTCCCACCTACATAAGCTGGTGCGTTAGTTAGCTTTTCATCACCATCACCAAAACACCCAACGAGAATAACTTAAAGGGGGATGTGGTTGTGGCTCAGTGGTAGAGCACTTGCCTAGGATGTGTGACACACTATGTTAGATCCTCAGCAACACATAAAAGTAAATAAATAAAATAAAAGTATTGTGTCCATCTACAACTAAAAATATATTTTTTAAAAAAGAATAACTTAAAGAAGAAAAAGTTTATTTAGGGGCTCCTGATTTCAGAGGCGTCAGTCTGTAGATGGCTAATTCCATTGCCCTGGGCCCAAGAAGAGAGAGCACATCATGGAGAAATGGCCCAGGGGAGGAAAGCTGCTCATCTCATGGGGTCAAAAAGCACAGAGAGGCAGAAGGGGAAGGGGCCACAGGGAAGATGTACCCTTCCAGGGTGCATGCCCAATGACCCCGCTTCCTCCAGCCACACCTCACAGTTACCACCTAGTGAGTCCCTTCAAACTTAGACTGCTTAGATTACAGCTCTCATAATCCAATCATTTTACCTATGAATATTTCTGCATTAATAGAAACTTTTGTGAGCAACTCATATTCAAACCAGGACATTCCATCTTTGGCCCTCAAAAGTTCATGTCCATCTCACAATGCATAATGTATTTAGTCCAACTATAAGAGTCCCATAGTCTCACAGTTTCAGCATTATCTGAAATTCCAAGTTGAAAATCTCTGAGACTCAAGGCAAACTCTTGGCTGTGAGCCCCTGTAAAATTGAAATGCAAGTTACATATATCCAATATACAGCAGCACAGGGCAAATATTCCAGTTCCAAAAGGGACAAATAGGGGCATAGAAAGAAAGAAGGAATGAGGCCACAGCAAGGCCAGAACCCAGCCAGGCAAACAGGTCCAGTAACTCCATGTATGCACAGGCACATGGCAGGGAGATTTGCTCTCCAAAGGGCTTGGGAAGCCTCACCTCTTTGGCCTTTTCTGGTTGCAGTACACATGGATGTTCATTTATCCTGGCTTTTTCCAAAACCAGCAGTTTTTCTTAGCAGACAGTACACATTACTGTCATCTCTTAATTCCTGGGGCTTCCACTCTAGCTTCAGCTACAGCTTCACAGCTTCACACATCATCCTCAGGACAGGCTATAAGGACTCTGACACTGCTACATCTTTCTTGGCCTCCCAGGCCTTCCTTTGAAATCTTGGTGGAAACCTTCATGACACTCTAACTCAAGCATCCTGTATTCCTGCAGAATCAGTACCACCTGGATGATTCCAAGGTTTGCCACGAGCTTGTGCATTATCTGGCCCCCTGATATCATGTTTGCAACAGCCTCTGAGTGCTTGTGTGCCTCAGCAAAGTGAAAAACCTTCCTAGGACCTCTATATGAGCAGAGCACCTCATGATCTCTTCTCAAGGGAGTTTTTTCTCTTCTAGACCTTTAAGCCTACAATGCATGTGGTCTTGCAAACTCCTGAGATTTTCTCAAAGCATCTTTCCTATTTTCTCCTGTGCAAATTACTTAGCATCTCTGTAGGGAATATAATCTCTTCAACAAGCACAACTTTCTAGGCCCCAGTTTCGCAAATATTTTTCTGGAAAAATTGCAAGTTTTAAAATCCTTTAGCTCTGTTTTCTGTTCCTGAATCTCACAGTAAGCCTGGCTAAAAGTTGCCGACAATATCCATGTCACTGACTAAATGCCATGCTGCCCTGAAATTTCCTCCACCAGCTTAATTAGTCCATCACTTTTTAGCCTCACACAAAATCTCCAAACACAGGGGGAAAAAAATAGACATGTCATTGCTATGAGTGGCCTCTAGTCCAATTTCCAAGAGAGTCCTCCATTCCCTCTGAAAACTTATGAGCACAGCCTCCATTCCTATTGGCATTCTGGTCTTCTGAACTCCCACCAGAATCCACTAAGCTCTGCTTACAACATTCTAAAGCTTTTCCAGCCTGCATTTCCAAACTTTTCAAAATTCCTTTCACAATCCATTTCCAAAACCTTCTGAACCACATAGGCAGGTTGGTCACAGCAATGACCCCACCCTTAGTACCAATTTCTATTTTAATTAGCTTTTTTATTGCTGTGACCAGAACAACCAGTAAGAACAACTTATAGGAGGGAAAGATTTTGGGAGTTCTCAGTTTTGGAGGTGTCAGTCCATAGATGGCTGACTCCATTGCTCTGGACCCAAAGTGAGGCAGAAGGACCTAGAAGAAGAAAACTGGTCAGTTCATGGTGGGGCCAGGGAAGTAGAGTAAGAGGAGGAAGGGACCACAGTAAGATGCACCCTGCCAGGGCATGCCCCTAGTGACTGATCTTCTCCAGTCATGCCCTATCTGCCTAAAGTTACTACCCAAGCAGTCAATTCAAATTAGGATGGACTGATTAGGTTACAGCTCTCATAATCCTATCATTTTATCTGAATATTTATGCAACAGCAAGGGATTTGGGTGGTCACCTCATTTCCAAATCATAACAGCTGGGACCTCCCACCACCAGGGAAAACCAAGCAGAGGTAGAAGCCTCTCCTTGATGTTCCCTTAGCCTGCACCAGGCATCACCTTTTCACTCTGCATTGCACATGTTAGCCCTTGCATGCTTTCTTAGAGGATAATCACTTCCCTTAAGGGAAAAGCAATTTCTCTGAAGCCTTTTAATATCTCATCTCTCAGCAGCAAATTATACATAGTGGGAGCTTAATCAACATTTATAGAATTAAAGAATATATGGATAAATCTATTAGTGAATGAATGCATCATGGGCATTATTAAATGTTTACAGTAATACCACATTGGAATACTTACAGGCCATATGGGACATGTGTCCTGCCTAACATGACCTCTTCTTTAGGCACATGATATTCCTTGAAGATGCAAAAGAAAGCTAGACAAACCATCTGCATTCGTCTTCAATAGGCAAAAATTTATTCCTTTAAAAAAAATTTCCAAATAAGGAAGCTTTGCAACTTTCCCCCAAAGTTCTAGCCAGTAAAGATTAATATTAAAATATCAAATTCATCTTCACCCTATTGTGTTTTCTGCTGAGTTTCCTCATCACTATGAGAGTAAAAACCATATTATTCATATTTCACTTATCACTTAGCACATGGCAGGTGTTTAATTAGTGTTAAAAGACTAATCATAATATGTAGATGGTAAAAGAAAAAGTTATGCAATTTTAATGAAGAGTTCAATAACAATTTTCTTTTGGAAAACACAATCAACATAAATGTGATTTCTTATTTATATAACACCATCTTTCCACACCACATGAGCAACAAGAGGAAAAAAAAGTTTATGTCACAATCAAAAACGTATTTAGCACCCATAATCCCAACTACTCTGGAGGCTGAGGCAGGAGGATTGCAAGTTCAAGGTCAGCCTCAACAACTTAGTGAGATCTTGTCACAAAATAAAAAATAAAAGGGATGGGAATGAAGGTTGGTGGTAAAGTATCCTGGTTTAATCTCAAATACCCACCCCCTACTACCATCACCACCACATACAAAGGGAATTATGTTACAGCCCTCCTTAATTTGGTCACTCATTCATTCATTCATTCATTCATTTATCCAACAGTGAATGAATGAATCTAGGGCTCCCCATATGTCAGGCACTCTGGTTATTACCATAACTCTATTTCAACTCTTTGACTTTCTTCCTCAGAAGTTCCCGGTAGTTTTGCTGTTCTGGTCCTATCTACTGCTATAAAGCAGAGGTGGCTTACTACAAATTTGACAACTACTTCTGGATCAGTGTAGACATTGGCTGAGAACAGTGCACCTTTGCCCTGCTGCCCTCCTTCACATGCTTCCTCAGAGCTCTGGGGCAAATCTCCACAGCTGGCATCACTGATCTGTTCCTAAGAGCCATGCACAGAGTCTGCTAAACATAGGGATTTCCATCCTCATTTGGTGCTGACAAAAACTTGATGAAAGAGACAGTATTATTATCCTTGTTTTGTAGATGAGAAAACTAAAAGACAAAGCAAGATTAACCCATAGACCTTGTGGGTCTAGGTACCAACTTATCATCACTGTTAAACTCCCTGAGGGAGATGGTTTTTAGTTAGCAAGAACTGTCAATAGTGACAATAACGATCAACAATAATGACTGCGTATGTGGTAGATTCCCAGTTATCTTTGGATATGAAGGCCCTCTCTGGTACTGAGGAGTAAACCTAAGTCCTTGCATGTGCTAAGCAAGAGTTTGATTGCTGAACTACATTCCCAGATACTCCCAGTCTCCTCCAACTTTTTTTTTTAATAGTAAAACCTCTAATTTTTTGTAAAATGGTTTCCTATAACAGAACATATTTCACAGCCTTCCTACAGTTCTGTACACTCAATGGGATGAAACAGAAGTGGAGCAGTTTCTAGAAACTTTATAACAGTGGCTTTGAATTTTTTTAAAAATAATTATTCATTTTTAATTTAACTTATTTTTTTATTTGTTCTTTTTAGATATACATAACAGTAGAATGTATTTTGACATATTATACATACATGGAATATAACTTCCTATTCTTGTGGTTGTACATGGTGTAGAGTTACACTGGTCATGTGTTCATATATGAATATAGGAAAGTTATGTCCAATTCATTCTACTGTCTTTCCTATTCCAGTCCCCTTCCCTTCCCTTTATTCTCCTTTGTCTAATCAAATGAACTTCTATTCTTCCCTCCCCACCCCCTTGTTGAATATTAGCATCCACATATTAGAACATTCCACCTTTGGCTTTGGGGAGTGGCTTATTTCACTTAGCACGATAGTCTCCAGTTCCATCTATTTACTGACAAATGCCATAATTTCATTCTTCTTTATGGCTGAGGAATATTCCGTTGTGTATATGTACCACATTTCCTTTATTCATTCATCTGTTGAAGGGCACCTAAGTTGGTTCCATAGCTTAGCTATTGCAAATTAAGCTGCTATAAACATTGATGTGGTTGTGTTACTACAGTATGCTGACTTTAAGTCCTTTGGATATACGCAGATGAGTGGGATTACTGGGTCAAATGGTGGTTCCATTCCAAGTTTTCTGAGGAATCTCCATACTGCTTTCCAAAGTGGTTGCACCAATTTGCAGTCCCACCAGCAATGTATGAGTGTACCCCCCCCACACATTCTCTCCAACATTTATTGATATTTGTATTCTTGATCATTGCTATTCTGACTGGAGTGAGACTCTCAGTGTAGTTTTAATTTGCATTTCTCTAATTGTTAGGGATGTTGAACATTTTTTCATATATTTTTTGACCATTTGTATTTCTTCTTCTGTGAAGTACCTGTTCAGTTCCTTAGCCCATTTAGTGATTGGGTTATTTATTTTTTTTGGTGTTAAGTGTTTTGGGTTCTTTTTATATCCTGGAGATTAATAATCTATCTTAGGTGCAGGTAGCAAAGATTTTCTTCCATTCTGTAGGCTCTCTGTTCACTTTTTTTTTTTTTTTTTTGGTACCAGGTATTGAAGTCAGGGCCATTTAGCACTGAGCCACATTCCCAGCCCTTTCTTGTATTTTATTTTGAGACAGGGTCTCACTAAGTTGCTTAGGGTCTCATTAAATTGCTGAGGCTGGCTTTGAACTTGTGATTCTCCTACCTCAGCCTCCTGAGCCCCTGGGATTACAGGCATACACCATCATGCCTGGCTCTGTTCACATTCTTGATTGTTTACTGTGAAGACGCTTTTTAATTTGATACCATCTCATTCATTGATTGTTGACTTTATTTCTTCTGCTTTAGGAGTTTTGTGGAGGAATTTAGTTCCTATGCTGATATGATGGAAATTTGGGCCTACTTTTTCTTCTAGTAGCTGCAGGGTCTCTGGGCTACTGCCTACCTCTTTGATCCATTTTGAGTTGAGTTTTGTGCAGGGTGAGAGATTGGGGTTCAATTTCATTCTGCTCCATATGGATTTCCAGTTTTCCCAGAACCCACCTGTTGAAGAGGCTATATTTTCCCCAATGTATGTTTATGGCACCTTTGTCTACTATGAGTTAACTGTATTTATGTGGGTTTGTCTCTTTGTCTTCTATTCTGTTCCACTAGTGGCTTTGAATTTTTTTTTTTTTCCCCGAAGGATAGATGGTGTTTATTGTAAGGTAAAGTTCAAGTTTCAGAGTAGAAAAGTCATGATACCCTATTATCTGGAATATACAGATATACATAATGTGAGAAATACTGTTTTAAAAATATTTAACAACATTGGGTCATTTAAAATAGAATTTTGTTCATAAGAATTTCAAATTAAATTGTCTGATGATTACTATTTCACACTCTCTTCAGAATTGACTCCTTTCACTTTTTAGTGAGACTGGAACCTTCTTTTTTCTTTTTTTTTACTTTATTTATTTATTTTTTTCTTCATATTAAACATCTTTATATGCACTTTCAATGAACTGTATATATATATATATATTTATATATATATTTTATCAACCATCTTTACTATACCCATTCCCCTTTCCTGCCCCCCGCCTCCCCCATGTCTCGTCCAGTGTTTCTCTATTTCTCTTATGTTTCCCATTCCCACCTCCCTTATTCATCAGCATCCACTAATCAGAGAGACCATTCGGCATTTGGTTTTTTGGGATTGGCTTACTTCACTTAGCATAATGCTTTCCAGTTC
>PVHX01021558.1:0-29484 GCA_004024805.1 Geosciurus inauris
ACCCCCTTATGATTCCAGCACCCCAGACACACCCTGCTGATTCCCCCAAGTAATCACGCTAAGTAAGATGCTTTGTACCTTCCATCATTTTCCTGGCCCTTTGCTGAGATGCAGACCTCCAGGAGCTTGTCTAACAAAGACGAGTGACACATATTTGGAGCAGACCTGGTCAGTTCTTTATTGGGAAGGGGATGCAATCCGTGATCCGACAAATCTGTGATCCCAGAAAGATGTCAAGCTGAAGTTTTAGTTCGTTTTCTGTGATCTCATAGGTTCCCCGGAAAAAGCCACGGGCGTGGCAATTACGCCAGCGCCAGCAGATCTGGATAGTGCGGACAGCATTGAGCACACGACAGTATCGCTGCCTGATGAGGCACATTCGGACCCAGGCCTGCAGCTTGACACAGGCCCATATTTGCCGTGTACTCAACTCCAGCACTGCCCGCCGTCTCCTCTCCAGCAGCCTTGCCAATACCTTCCTCCACCAGCACTGAATGATCCAAACTCTCAGGGCAGCATGTAGCAATGTGCGGCGCACCAGGGTGCCCCGCCACCAGGCCTGGATCTTTGTGGCTGCTAGTGTGATGTCAGAAGGTGGCTTCATTTTGTGGGGGAGAGGAGATAACAGAGTAAAGAAATGACACTTAGGACATATTTCCCAACAACCTCAGGCCAAAAGTGTGCCAGGAAGAGCCCCTGATCCTCTGTCAACAATCTTCTCTTCCTTTGAAATTCATGAGCACTGGTCAGAGGAATACCTAGACCCAGAAATCCAGGCAGGTGTCCTCCTCTGCCTGCCTCTCTGCCATGTCAGTTAATGCACATACACAATCACCTTGACCTCTGAGGCTCATTCCATCTATAAAATAGGGGTCCCCTGCCCTTGTTATATCACCAGGTTTGTCATGGTCCTGGAGCAAGAACCCTATAATCCACAGGATCCACTTGAGCCTAACTATCTACCTGGGCCTGTCACCTCCCCTTCATACTCTCCGATCTGCTGGGGAAGTGACATTCCTCGCTCACCCTGCCCTCTCTTCCCTGACTCCACCTCAATCCACAACTTGCTCCTCCCTCTGCTAGGTCCTCATATTAAGTTTCCCTTCTCCACACAGTTTGGAGTCTCTCTTGTCTATTTCTCACTTTCATTTCTTTTGGTTCCCACACCTAGGTCTTCTGTTAACATACACACACACACACACACACACACACGTGCTCACACACACATTCCCACACAACTCTGGATGTGGGGTTCCCTCTGGCCATGCATTCCCCAAACACAGCCCTCATCGCCCCACTCTTGACATTTACATAGTCTGGTTCTCACTCTTTGGGGTTTCTTCTCCCCACAACCAAGTCTGCTTGCCTCTGTCATTGGCCTTTCTCAGGTTGCTAATGTGCTGGAGAAGACGCGATCCCTATTCATTCCAGCTTTGGATGGGGCAACTCTTTGTGTTGGCATGGACATTTTGAGTTTCTAATGTTTGTTCTGAGTAATACATAAGAGGACCAAATATACCCTGGGTGAATAAATTCCATGATCATCCTGCACAATGAGCTTCAAGAAGATAAACACCACTTCTGGGTGACAGGGTCAAAGATGTGGAAGGTCAGAAGTCACCTCCAGCCTTGGAGTCTGTACCACCTACCTCTTCTATTTCGTCTGACTCATCTTGATTCTTCTGGTTGAGTTCTTCGATACTGACAACTACGATTTCACCCTTTTATAAACAGAGTTAAAAGTGAGAGGTGTGGGCAGGGTGTTCTTCGTACAATGGGATGCCAATTCTAATACATACTCAACTTCCTCAATATACCAGTATCCTTAGACATAATTCTAGCATCCTGATTAACTGTGGAAATCCACCTTCCCTTCCCTGCAACTTTGGGTGAACTGGCTATATCTTACACAAATCTTATTGCCCATGATTTGGAGATAGATAGTTCAAATCCCCTCAGGTCTGTGATCCCCTAAATTGCCCATGGTTAGGGGCTAGGTGGTTCCATCATGTTCAGGTCTGCACTCCTGCCACAGTCTGGCAGGAAGAGTGGAGGAGGGGGAGAGAGCATTGATGTCATAAGAGCACCTATGACATCAATGGCAGGTGGCAGGGGCTTCCAATACTTGGGCCCTAATTTTTAGTGAAAGTGTCTATTCTTTCCTGCAGAAATGCCTAGAATTTGGTTACAAAGGCATGGCATGGAAATTCTGATTCATGGACATAAATGTGTACAAAGTTATCATTTTGGTCTGGTTGACAAAAACAAAATTGAGACAATTTAAATATCCATCAATAGGGAATTCAAAAAATGGGTTTCAGTTAAATCATGCAATGGAAACAAAAAAAAATGAAGCAAAAGAGTTTGTGACAAAATAGTTAACAGGTGCTTTACAAGAGGAGATTTATAAATGGCTCAGAAGCACATGAAAAGATGCCCAGCATCATTAGTTGTGAGATAACTGAAAGCAAAACCAAATGAGGTTCTCCTAGACATCCCAGAGAGTAGGCACAACAAGAAACACTGTCAGCATTGAACATTGGCTGGGGACCCAGAGCAGCAGCAATTCTTCCCTCCTGCTGGTAGAAGGTGTGGAACAGCAGAACCACTTTGGAAAATGGTTTGGTAACTTCCAAAAATTGTTAAACATGTATCCTCTAAACTCCACAGTTGTACTCCTAGGTCCTTACAGATGAAAAATGAAACCATGTCTCTCTCTCAACATAAAGTAACTTTGCTTTGAGGAAATTCGAAAATAGTTTATTCTGAGCCCAATATGAATGACCATGGCCTGGGAACACAGATGCAAGTTATCCAACAACATGGTTCTCTGTGAAAGGAGAGAAATGAGCTTTTCCAGTAGGTGGTGTCATCATACTTGATGACACAAGACTACAAAGAGGCAGGGAAATCTCTTCTACAGGATTCAGATATCGGTGGGGAAATCGCTTCAGCAGGATTCAGATTTTGTCTTTAACAAGAGAAACAAACTGAATTAAAGAAAATATGATCCCTCTGTATTCATGTGTTATAAAGTCAACAAAGTTATAAAAATTTATAACTTTATAAAGTTTTAAAAAGGGGAGGATGAGGATTAGGAAGAAATTACAGAATAAAAATTGAGCTATGATTGTCTTTGATGAGGACAGTGGAATTGGGGGGGGGGGAGGGTCAGGCTCCACTCCCTCATTGTGGCTAAATACCCTAAGCCTGGCCTATCTCCAGGGTACCCAGTTTTCAGCCTCCTGGGAGATCAGGACACATGCAGGCCAGAAGACCCTGAGGCCCCATCCCAGTCTCAAATATCTTTGTTCTGTGACTTTCTCTGCCCTTGATGATCCCAAGGTTACAGTCAGGAGATGGGTCAAGGAGGCCTGTATAGAAGCAGGTCTCCAGCGGGGCGCAGTGGCTTATGCCTGTAATCCCAGCACTTAGGGAGGCTGAGACAGGAGAATCACGAGTTCAAAGCCAGCCTCAGCAACGGCGAGGCGCTAAGCAACTCAGTGAGACCCTGTCTCTACATAAAACACAAAATAGGACTGGGGATGTGGCTCAGTGGTCGAGTGTCCCTGAATTCAATCCCCACTACCAAAAAAAAAAAAAAAGCCTAGAAGCAGGGCTCCATCTGTGCCTACTGCTGGCATCTGACGCCCCACCTGTGGCAGCAAAGTCATTTTGAGCACAAGGGCCTGGGGGTCAACCTGAAGCCCTGGTGCCCTCAGAGCAACTGCCCCAGGGGTCACTGAGGAGCGCCTGTGGAATGTGAGGGTGAGAATGTGCATGGCTGGTGTGGGGCTGTAGTGGGGTGTGGGGCATGGAGAGGCCATTCAGGCTGGGGGGTGCCCGTGTACAGTGAGTGGGATGACGGTCATTAAGGTGGAGGGCAGGGGAAGTGTTGGGGAGAGACAGCCAGGACGGGGAAGGTGCAGAAAGCATCTGAAGGGCAATACAGTTGTTGGACAACCCCAATGCCAGGCTGGCAGCTCTGGGTTTCTTTCTTACTTTGGATCATGGCCCAGTGATTTTTTTTTAATATACTGCTTTTTTTTCAATACCTTCAAACAGAAAAAAATTTAAACATTTTGATTAGTTTTTTCCATTATCTTTAGCAAAAGGATTCAACCCAGTCAGCATGTCATTATCAGAAGCGGGAGTGTCTCCATGCTGGATCTTTCCCCACTGCTTTATTTCCGACTCTCTTCTCCCTTTGTTAACAAAGCACAGGTGTGTCTGCTTGCAGCCAAGAAAATCTCTATTTTAATAGATAGCTACTACAGATTCACATACATTTCAATTTCTGTTATGTCTGGACAATGCCACATTGTTTCCTTTTTGTTTTCTCACCTATGACCCCCTCCCCCATTTTCCCTATTACTGGACTGACTGAGAGTTCCTTGAAATTTTACTCCTTGAATTATTTTAGAAGTTAAGGCAGGATGCTGGTTACCTAGTCAGAATCCATTTTTCCCATTTTCCTCATCAATAGAACTATAGATATTTGGAGTAGCATATACCAAGATTAGGCAACAGGAGAAAAAAAAATAGATGACCTTCATCAGTCCATTTTGCCACTAGGGATATCAAGTGACTCTCACTGCCTAATGAGATGTCAACAGAAGTAACTGAGTGATCTTCTGGGAAAACTAGGCTTCTTGGGGCCCGGATGACCTTCTTGTCCTTAACCTCTAACCCTCTTATTTCCTGAAATGTATACATGATAGCAGGCACTCTGGTAGCCATTTTGAGACTGTGAGAACAACAGTCCAATCACAAGCATGGGAAAGTCTGGACGCTAGGATCACATCAAGTATAAAGTTAATCCTCTCATTTTTTTGAGTTTGGGTTTCTATCATACCAACCAAATATAATTCTTGATATTAAAATTATGTATTTAATTTAATATCTATAATATACTTTAATGTTGATATATGTATTTTGTATTATGATTTGCTATTAAATTCTAGAGCAAATCATTATCTCTTGTCTCATCCTAAATCAGGCAAGAATCTTAGTCCACTTCCTTTTCTTCCACTCGCTCCTACAACAATCTCACATGTTGTTAACATCTTGAATGTTATTTTTAAATTGATATTGAATTTACAGTAAAATCTTGCTTAGACTGGAGTACATTTTTATGATTTCTCTGCTCACTGTGTGCTATGGTTGAAGTTCTGAAATTTGATTCTTGTTGCAATATTAAGAGTTAGGGGGCTGGGGTTATGATGCAGTGGTAGCATGTTGGCCTACCATGCGTGAGGCACTGGGTTCGATCCTCAGCACCACATAAAAATAAAATAAAGATATTCTGTCCACCAACAACTAAAAAAATAAATATTTTTTAAAAAAAGAGTTAGGGCCTTTAAGAAATATTGTTTATAAACGACCCAGTCTGGGGTATTTTGTTATAGCAGCATGAATGGACTAAGACCTGTCTTCCTTTTATGTCATTTCCTCTTGAGGTTTTCACTGTTATTTACAGAGCCCAGTAAATACTTCCAGGTACTATAGAAATTGGCGGGGGGTGGTTTACAGATAAGAAATGTGTTCTAGTCAGCTTTTTTGTCACTGTGACCAAAAGATCTGACGAGCAATTAGAAGAGGAAAAGTTCAGTGAGGGGTTCACAGTTTCATAAGTCTCAGTCCATAGATGGTCAGCTCCATTCCTTGGGGCATGAGGTGAGGTAAAGAATCATGGCAGAAGAGTGTGGTGGAGGAACGCAGCTCCGGAAATGGCATAAGAAGGCAAAGGACAAAATATTTACCCCAAAGTCATGCCCCCAGGACCCACCTCCTCCAGCCACACCCTATTTACCCACAATTACCACTCAGTTAATCCCTATCAGGGAATTAATGCACTGATTAGTTAAGGCACATAACCCAATCATTTCACCTCTGTTTTTGCATTGTCTCATACATGAGTTTTGGGAGGACACTTCACACCTAAACCATAAAAAATGGTACTTCATTGCCCTTCCACTTGGATAATATTTGGGGAATGTTAATAAATGTGCTAAAAATTATATTTGTTTAGGAAATTAAGATGTTTCTCCTCTCTCTTTGCAATTCTTGTTGCTACTGAGAACACGGGTGTCAATCTGACTTATTTGTGGATGGGAAACTGTTGCTTTTATTTTATCTTTAAATATTTCATTATTTCATCTTCAGCAGTTGAGATTTTGCCAGAACATTTTGGGCTCATCTGTTTCCAGTCATCTTGGTACAGTCGGCCAAGTGTCTTAAACTATGATTCCAAAGAATCTCTTTCAATTATTCTGTCAAAGGTGGGAAGTCCTCTCATCAATGCTTTGAGTATTTCTTCCCTCCATTCTCCATACTTTCATTCTCAGGAGTGCATATTTGAACAACACTGGAACCTCTGGATCTTCCCCTTCTGGGGAGTGGGCTGTGAGGAATGGGATGTCAGTTGGTGGTCTTTTGGGCAGGGCCCTTCCTGGATAAGGGTGTCATGTGGCACCCAGACCTGCCATGCCTCTCAAGACCAGCCATAGAACCTCCTGGAGACAGTCTCTTGCTTGTCTGATTATATAAGTTTCCTTGAGGTTTGGAGTGAAAATGTTAATGCATGTTTTACTGATTTTTCTGAGTATTTTCTTCTACAGATGATGTCTCTCGTTTTTAAAATAAAAAATTAATGCATTTGTTCTTTTTCCTTTTTATTTTCTTTCCTGAACAATCAATCTAAAAGCCATTAGGTTGGGCACCACAGTGTAGCTACACACTGGGAGAAGGGGGAAATAGTCACCACAGCAGAGGACATCAAGAATGGTGAGCTGGGTGCAGTGGTGCACACCTGTAATCCCTGCACTTTGGGAGGCTGAGACAGGAGAATCCCAAGTTCAAAGCCAGCGTTAGCAACAGCCAGGCGCTGAGCAACTCAGCGAGACCCTGTCTCTAAATAAAACACAAAATAGGGCTGGGGATGTGGCTCAGTGGTCGAATACCCCTGAGTTCAATCCCTGGTACCAAAAAGAAAAGAAAAGAAAAGAAAAAGAAAAAAGAAAGAAAAAAAGAAAAGGAATGGTGAGCAACAGTGATAGAGCACTTGCCTAGCACTTGCCTAGCACATTAATCCTCAGCACCACATAAAAATAAATAAATAAAATAAAGGTATTGTGTTCATTTTTTTAAAAAAAGCTAGCTTCTTGGAACAACAACAACAAAAAAGAATGGTGATCAAGGCATTGGCCTAGTAGAGGGGCCCATCGAGGAAAACTGGTAGAAGGTTCACACAAGAGTCCAAGTTCATATCAGTATTATATATCATACAGTGGGATAAGGAGGGCATCCTCGGTGTGTAGGAATTCAGAACTTTAGCACTATGAGGAAGATATCCTTCCAGAGGGTGTCCTGAATTTCTCTGTCCGCTCAGGTTGATGAAAGGAGCATTTAAACAGATCTACAGAACAATCAGGGGACTAGGAACCATCAGCTGTAAGGAGTGGAACTGTGTAGGGGCTGCCTGGTAGTGTTGGATCCTGGGGGGCAGCATGGGTAAGAAAGGCATCCATGTGGGTGATGGCCTCACATAGTGATGATAGAGCCTGGACAGGGTAAGGCAGGGTCTTCACAAAGAGGGACATCTGCCATGGGGAGTCAGAGCCTAAATGGGATGAGGAGGGTGCACACATGCAGCAGCAATAGAAGATAGGTCACTAAAGAGGAAGACTGATCAAATTAGAAAATTAATTTTGAATATTTGGGATCCATGAGTCTCACTGTCAAAAATAAGAGTTAGAAATAAAGAGAGATTCCATGATGGCTAAAGAGTGATGCTCAGCACCCACCTCCTCCTCAAGAAATAAGAATCCAAACTAGCAAGTAGCTGTATTTCAAGAGGAGTGGCTAAGCGAGAGCTCTGGAACTCAGCAAGGGGAACATGGTAAACTTGGAAGACAGGAAGACCTGGGATGACAACCGAGAGAGGAACAAGGCACACTAGCCACCATAACCCCAGCTCCCTGGCTGGGAGTACTCCCCACATGCAGGGAAAGGGTTGATGGAAGTATCTTATCCAATCCTTATCCTCATGAAAGCTGGCTGTCATCACAGGCTTGAAGTCCACTTAAGGGAGTTACCTGAAGTACACAGAGTGGCTTTGCTTCAGAGAAGGAACCCACATCATCTCCCCACAGACTTCCAGAGCCCAGGCTACTACAGCATGTCACCTTTTTCATACTCCCCTAGGAGCCTCTGCATATTTACATTCTCAGGATCTCACCAACATTTCCCCATACTGCACAAAAGGCCACAGTCCCAGTAACCCAACTTGAACCAGAAGTGCAACTGTGACCACAGCATCCCCCACAGTGCACTACATTATAGAGGAAAGGTGGCTCTGCATGGTAAAGGATGCCACCCCCATGACCTGAGAAACAAAGGTACTTGCCACCGGGACCTGGGAACTGTTACCCACCTCCATCCCTGACTACCTATTGCTACTGTCAGCTATGTACCACTGCTGGGCCTGCAGGCACATTCACCACATACCCCCTGCCACCACTGCCCATGCATCAATGTTGAGCCTGAGAGTGTGCACTGAACATGCCACTGCTGCTGCCAGTGCCCAAAGCCACTGATGACAACTGTAAAATGTTTAGGGTGAGTACACTATGGCACCCCAATGCAATCAACATTGATGTAACCTACCAAATTGATGCACTTAGACACAACTTCAAGGGAGGTCCTTTTATAACCACTTTGTAACACTGGTAGAAACAACCGATGTGCCAGGTGCACAAATATTAATGTAATGTAAAGGAACACAAGAAATATGAAAAAGCAAGGTAACAAGATGCAACAACTCTTTAGCAACAGACACCAAAGGAAAGTATATTGACAAAATGCCTGATAAAGAATTCAAAAGAATTATTCTAAGGAAACTCAATGAGATGCAAGATAATACAAACCAATACATTTAGGGAAATGATTAATGATATGAATAAGAAATCCAGCAAATAGTGATCATGATAAGGAATCATACAGAAATTGTGTAACTAAAGAACTCAATAAGTCAAAAAATTATAGTTGAGAGTCTCAACAACAGTCTGGATCAAGCAGAAGAAAGAATTTCTGAACTTAAAAATAGGTGTTTTGAAATGTCTCACACCTGCCTGTGTGAGAGAGACATAAAAATAAAGAGTGAAGAAAGCCTCCAAGAGTTATAGAACAACTAATGAAAAAGACTATTGAATTGCAGAGGTCCCCAAAGTTGAAAAAAAGGGAGAAGCCATAGAAAATTCATTTCATGAAACACTAGCTAAAAACTTTCCTCATCCTGGGAAAGATATGGACATCCAGGTCCAGGAGGCCCAAAGAATCCTGAATAGATTTGATTCAGAAAAGTACTCACCATAGCATATTAGTTAAACTGACAAAATCCCAAAGAAAGACTTCTAAAAACTGCAAGAGAAAAGTCACATTTGATGGAACCCCCATTAAACTAACAGCAGATTTCTCAGCAAAATCTTGTAAGCCAGGAGGAAATACAATGATATATTTAATGTCCTGAAAGAAAGAAAAAAAACCCTGCCAACCAAGAATATTATACCTATAAAAACTGTCCTTCAGACTTAAAATCAGCATACTACAGTGACATAGCAGCTCCATTCACAATAGCTAAACCAACCTAGATGTCCTTCAACAGAGGAATGGATAATGAAAATGTGGTACATATACACAATGGAATATTACTCAGCCTTAAATAAGAATGAAATTATGGCATTTGCAGGTAAATGGATGGAACTAGAGAATATCATGCTAAGTTAAATAAGTCAATCCCAGAAAACCAAAAGCTGGATGTTTTCTCTGATAAGCAGATGCTAGGCCATAGTGGGGAGGGGAGGGAAAGGGAGCAATGAAGGACTTCGGTTTGTGTAAAAGGGAGTCAGGTGAAGTGGGGACGGGAAGGACAGTAGAAAGAGACAGACATTTTTACCCAATATACATGTATGATTACACTAGTGGAGTGACTCTGAACCATATACAGCCAGAGGAATGAGAAGTTGTGCTCTATCTGTGTACTATATGTCAAAAAACATTCTACTGTAAAATAAATTAATTTAAAAAACTGTCCCTCAGAAATGAAGAATAAAAACTTTCCAAGAAAAGAAAAAGCCAAGGTAATTTAACATCACTAGATCAGCCCTTTGAAAAACACTTAAAGGAGTCCTATATCTGGAAGCAAAAGGATGATAAAAACCATTATGAAAACACAAAAGAATAAAACTTACTGTAAAGCAGACATACAAATAAAAAAGATAAAAAGAATCAAATCATACCACTAAAGAAAATCACCAAATCACAAAAATAATCAGTAAGAAAGATGGAAAGGAACAAAACAATCAGAAATCAGTCAACAAAATGTCAGGAGTAAATTTTTGTCAATAATAACTTCTAACGTAAACAGATTAATTCTCCAATCAAAAGATATAGAGAGGCTGAATTTTTTAAAAGACCCAGTTATATGCTGCCTATAAGAAAGTCACTTGACCAGTAAAGACACATGTAGATAAAAAGTAAAGGGTTGGAAAAAGATATTCCATGTAAATGAAAGTATAGCAAGAATAGCTATACTGTAAAAAGTAAAAAACTGTAAAAAGAGGCAAATAAAGACAGGATACAATGATAAAGTAATGAATTGAACAAGAGTCAATACCAATTATAAACACATATACACCCAATGCTGGAGTACCAATTATATAGAGAGCAAAATATATTTATTATATATAAAGATAGAGATTCTAATATAATAATGACTGGAGACTTCAACACCCCCTTGAAGCCTCCAAAACTTATGAAAATAATAGAGATAATAGGATAAATCCACAAAATTGAAAATAGTCTCAATGAAACAAAGATCTTTCTTAGGAAAAGATCAACAAAATAGACAAATCTTTAGCAGAAATGACTAAGGAAAAAAGAGGCGGGGAGGGATATATGTTACAAATATCAGGAGTGGAACAGTGGATGCCTCTACTAACTCTGAAAAAAACAACTCTACCCCTATAGATTTGTTAACTTATATCAAATAGACCAATACCTCAAAAAACAAAAGCTACCAGAATTTACCCAATATGAAATAGATACTGGAATAGTCCCATAACTGTGGCCTAAATGAATTAATTTCAAAACTCTCCTCAAAAAGAAATCTCTAGATTGTACTAGAGAATTTTGCCAAATTTTTAAAGAACGAAAAGCAATTTACCCAACATTTTCCAGGAAATAGACTAGGTAACATTTCCCAATTCATTTAATGAAACTGGTATGACCCTGATATAGAAAATCAGGAAAAAATTACAAAGAAGGAAACAATATACCAATGTCCCTCATAAATACAGGTGCAAAAATCCTAAACAGTATAGTATGTGTAATTCATATATAAATATATAATACAATTACAATAAATATAAATATAATATAATAAATAAATATAAATACAATAAATATAAAAAGAATTACGCAACATGATCAAGTAGCTCTTATTCCAGACTGGTTCAACATTCAAAAACCAATTAAGACCCTTGGTGCATGTATGAAAACACAATTGGTGTAACTTTATCTGGTTTGCAACCAGAGAAATGGAAAAACTGAGCTCTATGTATGTGCTATGACTTGAAATGCAATTAAATAAACTAATAAAAAAAAAGAAAAAAAATCAATTGAGGTAATCAACTGTATTAAATAGGCTAAGGAGGAAAATCCTATGATTATATTGAATGTTACAGTTTAGATATCAAGTGTGCTCCAAAGACTCATATGTTAAAGTCGCATGCCCAGTTCAACAATTTTCAGAGTTGGGGCTTTTAGGAAATTATTGAATCATGAAAGCCATAACCTCATCAAAGGATTAATCCATTTGATTGATTAATAATTTGAGTGGACTATTGGGAAGCGATGGAAACCATAGAGGGTGGGGCCTCGTCAAAGGGAATGAGTTTTTGAAAGTGTGCCCTTGGGGACTATATCTTGTCCCTGGCCCCTTCTTCTCTAAAAGCAGGAAGAAAAGAACTTTCTGCCACCATAAACTGATACCATGACATTTCTGTCTTGGAACCAGCTGATCATGAACTGAAATCTTTGAAACCATGAGCTAAAATGAAACATTCCTCCTATTTTTCTCAGCTATTTTGTCACAGTAACTAAAAGCTGATTGATGCAGAAAACCATCTGACAAAAATCCAGTTACCCAATCACATAAAAAGCTCTCAGAAAAATAGGAATAGAGGGGAACTTCCTCAACTGGAAAAAGAGCATCTACCAAAAATAAAAAATAAAAAATCCAACCCAACAGCCAACTTCATACTTAGTAGTGAGATGCTGAATACTTCCCCACTAAATTGGGAAGAGAGGGCTGGAGTTTGTAGCGAGTAAAATAAGGCAAGAAAAGGAAATAGAATGCAAGCTGATCATCGAGCAAAGAAGAAAACTGTCTACCTTTACAGTTGACTTCACTGTATATGTAGAAGATTTCAAGTAATCTACAAAACAAACAAAAATTCATCTTAGAAATTATAAGGTCCCAGGATGCAAAGCAAACAAAATAATTGCATTTCTACATACTAACAATAAACACAAGTTCTCCAAATTAAAAAAAATAACCAAAGAGAAAGAGAGAAAGGGAAAAGGAGGTATTCCATTAAAATAGAACATCAGTGGATTAGATGAAAGGGACTGAGGGGGAGGGAGAGGGGATGGAATAAGGCAAAAACAGCAAAATCAATCTGACCTAACTTTTCTATGTATGTATATGAATAAACTACAGTGAATTTCACCATCGTATGTACCCATATGACACCAGCTCAAAAAAACAAAAAAACAAAAAAACAACTAAAAGTAAATAGCAAAAGCTCAGGAGAGGGAAGGGAATAGGAGAGGGAAGAAGAGTGGGAAAGGGGAAGTACTGGAGACTGAATTAGAGCAAATTATATTCCATGATTATAATTATGTCAAAATGAATTCTAATGTCATGTATAATTTAAAAGAACCAACAAAAATAAATAAATAGATAAATAAATAAACTATTTTGTTTAGAATGAAGAATCTGCTGGTCTTGGTGGCAGATGCCAGCAACTTGGAAGGTTGAGGCAGAAAAATTGCAAGTTCAAGGTCAGCCTGAGCAATTTAGTGAGACTGTCTCAAAATAAGAAATAAAAATGGCTAGGGATGTGGGTCACTCTTAGCATGCCCTGGGTATAAAATAACCATATACAAGAGTTTTAATACAGTGAAATACTTGTATGGTAAAAAATGCAAAACACTGTTGAAAAATATAGAGAAGATCTAAATTAATGCAGAGATAAGTCATTCTCACAGATTGAAAGACTCAACATGGTAAATATATCAATTCTCCCTGCGTTATAAAACTTTCCATTTACAGCTGCCTCCTCAATCTTCAGGGAAACCACCCCTGCAGCATGGTTGGGGAATCTCACTGCACCCTGGGAAAGGTTGCCCACTCTGCCTTAGCTGGCATGATTCAGGGTGAGACCACAGATTTTTCTGTACTATTTGACTAGAGAAAAATGGCTGCTGTCTAACAGTTGCATCATGTTGGTCTGCCCTTTCTCTGGTGTTTTGGCTGAAGATGGCTTGTTTTTGCTATGTGGGGAAACCTTTTGTCTTACCCATTGGTATTTCTAGATTGCTAGCCCTTTCAGCTCCAAGTCTATGATGTGTGAGTCAAAATAAACCTCAGGAAACTCATCCTGGGTGTCCTGTTTTGGGTCCTGAGGCCTCCAGCCAGTTGCTTTCTTCTCTCTACTATTCAGTCTATGTTAAGGGTTTTTAACTGAATACCATGAAGTTTTTAAAACTCTTAAAGCCAAGCTGAGCATGGTCCATGTTTTAGCCAGCTTTGTGTCACTGAGACCAAAAGACTTGACAAGAACAACATAGAGGAGCAAAAGTTTATTTTGGCTCATAGTTTCAGAGGTTCAGTCCATGGTTGGCCAACTCCATAGTTCTGGGCCCAAGGGTGTGGCAGCTAAGAAGCAAAATATAAACCCCAAAGTCACACCCAGTGACCTATTTTCTCCAGCCACACCCTACAATTACCACCCCATTAGTCCATTTCAGTGGATTAATCCACTGATTAGGTTACAACTCTCATAATCGAATAATTTCACTTCTGTATGTTCTTGCATTGTCTCACACATGAGTTTTGGGGGGACACCTCATATCGAAACCATAAGTCCCCATTAGATTAAGCTGTGTCTACTTGCTTCTTCTCTAGGGAATTAGCTTCAATAGCTGCCTGGTGTTACCAGCTAAAGGGCTGCAGGGGTGGGGAATGCTGGATTAATTGGAATAAAAGCAATCTCTCTGTATACCCTATTTCCAGTTAGATTTTTCTAAATTCAAAGAGAACTCTGGAGTGCCTGAGAGAATTGGGCCGGGACTGATCAGTGGACCTCAGTATGAAAAAGGAGTCTCTCTTCTGGTGTGTGCTTTCAGTCTCACTTGGGTCCAGTTCCCACAGCTGACTACTGACAACCTCTACCCACTCACAGGCACAGGCCCTGAGATTTCTTGGAGGGCCATATGCTGGGTGGGTGTTGAGGAGTCGGTGGTTTCCTGTCTCTCTTCCTGACACATGCTGTATGACTCCAATGGCAGGTGCCATCTACCTGGAAAACTGTTTTGACAAGTGGAGCCCCCCCTTTTCTTCCTCACCCCCATCAGTCTTGAAGCCCCAGCTAGCAGATGTTTCCACAGGTTGTATACCACCCCACTTGGATTCTAATTTCATTTCAAATTTTTATTTGGATCATTTATACAGCAGAAAGAATGACTCACTTGAGCTCACTGAGTGTTTAGCTTAACTCTTCAAAGCCCAGATTTTAAGCACACTTTATCCCACCCCAATAACATCTCCAAGGA
Source organism: Geosciurus inauris (assembly GCA_004024805.1). Lineage (NCBI taxonomy): Eukaryota > Metazoa > Chordata > Mammalia > Rodentia > Sciuridae > Geosciurus > Geosciurus inauris. Next base: position 14,899 of record PVHX01021558.1, read on the forward strand.
CTTGTCATGAAGAATTCTAGGTACAACTTACCCTACAAAGCTAGACATTCAAAAGCAGGCACCACTCCCGCAAGTAATGGCATAGGGTTGTTCTCTTACCGGTTTGGGAGGAGGAGAAGGAAGCTATTCCTAAAGTGCCCAAAGAAGAGAACCCCTCAGACGAGAGGCCAGTCAAAGGCAGTAGGTCCTGGGCTGAACCTTTGCAACTTGCATTTGCCAGTGGTGATGGGCATCAGATTTGACCTTGGACCTGCAGATATATCCAGGGATTGGGGAAAGTCACCCCCAGCTACAAGGAGACCCCAGGTACATGAAGACCCTGCCCCCACCACTGGTTCTTTCACTGTTTGTGCAGGATCCAATCATTAAAAGACTCTGGGGAGGGTCACAGACCTCAGACTTCCAGGATGGAAGTTCAGAGACAAACAACTGGGGGACCCAGAGTGAAAGTAGGAGACCTCAGGCTTGAATGATAATGCAGACTGTGAGGCACTAGCTAAGAGGCAGTTTAGCCAGAGATGCCTCCATGATTTATATGTTGAAACCTAACCTCCAATACCATAGTATTAAAATGTGGGGCCTTTGAGAGGTGCTTAGGACAGGAAGGGTGCAGCCCTTAAGAATAAGGTTTGTTTCCTTATAAAGGAGACTTTAAGGAGCCAGTTTACCCTTCTGCTGTGAAAGGACACAGCATTTGCCTCTAGTGAAGATGCAAAAGCAAGGTGTGATCTATGAAGTGAAGTAGCCTTCACCAGACTCAAAATCTGCCAGTGATTTGATCTTGGATTTCCTAGCCTCCAGAAACAAATTTCTGTTGTTACCCAGACTAAGGTATTTTGTTTATAGCAGCATGAGTGTATAACAACAGGATCCAGGATAATCAAAATTATGCAGTAGAAACATCCATGACATTGTCAACCATGTGTGCAGATATGTGCACACATGAGAGAGAAAGAGAGACAGAGACTGAAACACAGAGAAATAGAGATCGAGAGCAATGAAGCTAATCGGAAACATGACCTAAGAATTGCTTAAGGTTTCCTGAAGGCTTAAATGATGAAGTATCAACTTTTTGAAAGAAAAGAAGAAGACAAATGGTCAATTTGTCAGTCAATTTCCAGAAACTAATAGAGCCAAGGGAAACATGTTCATTTATACAAGGGCAGGTGGATGTCCAGCCATGGGGGATCTGCAACCAAGGGTGGGGGTGCTGGTCGTTGGAGGATATACGGCCAAAAATGAAGATTATAGGTGATTGGTATGATGTTCTGACATAAATGAGGATGTCTTTCCATTGGTAAAATATGCAACCATAGAAGAATGTCTACACATTGGCAGAATGTCCATCTGTGGGGGAGGTACCTTCAGCCATTTGTGAGACATGTAGCCATCCATGGGGACATTAGCTGAAGTAAGGATGTCCTGTTATGGTGGGATGTTCAGTAATAGAGAGAGATTGAGCCATTGGGTCAATACTTCGCCATAATTAGGACATCCAGCCATGAGTTAAGATGCCTGTCAGGAGCATAGCTGAGCTAATGAGAGCTGAGCTGAGATGTGGCAGATTAGGCAATCATGATAACAAACCAAAATGAATGTTAACAGTCAAGCTTTCAGTGACTTACTGTGATAGTATGAACAAGAAGCTAAACTGGAGAAAACACTGAATCTCCTGTACTCCTTTTTCCCACATGGGACAGCATATCAATAGAGGGGTCAGGTGGATTTGTATAGATGAAGAGGTCTCACTGCTGTGGAAGCCCTGGAGTAAAGGGTTCTGCAGTTTTTGTTTGTTTTATTTATTGAACCCAGGGGGTGGGAGGAGGGAGAGTGAAGGGCTGGCAGTGGAAATGTACTGAATACTGAGCCAGAGTAAATGTCTTTACGACCCCTCCCCCACCCACTCTCAATCCGATTAAGGAGGTTTTGTCAGAGGCACCTAGAGACATCCTCAGCCCAAGGACCCCAGTAAAGAGGTCTCCAAACGAAGCCACCTGAGCATGGCAGGCCAGAGAGTCCTGAGTCTTTAACAGTAACTCCTTTCAGAGATCACACTGCATTGGCTATATACCAAGTCTGGCGTGGGAAGGGCTGTGTTATCCTGTGGGTCCTGCAGAGTAAAGCCTTTCATAGTTGTCTATGATGAGGACTGAAAACTCATAGGCAATGAGCTCTTTAATGTTCATGCATGAAGAGGGATGTCCAGCTACAGGTGGGGATGTCCAGCCTTGAATGGAGATAAGTATCCACCCAAGGGTAGGCATGTGAGACACATGTTTGTAGATTTCCATCAGTGCATCAGGAAAGCTAACATGTGAATATGTTCATTTATGTGTGGCATTGTCTTTTCAAGGACATAAACAAGGGGCTGGGGTTGTGGCTCAGTGGTAGAGCACTCGCCTACCACAGGTGAGGCACTGGGTTCGATCCTCAGCACCACATACAAATAAATAAATAAAAATAAAGTTATAATAAAAATGTCAATCTTTAAAAAAAAAAACAACAAGGACATAAACAAGCATGCATGAGGGTGTCCCTCCTAGCAGAGGCAATGTTCAACCATGTATGCTTCCAATAATATGAAAGGACATCCTTGAATGAAAGTAAATAAACATGGTACCAAGGATAAACACTTGGAATTTGGCTCTGTCATGCATCATGTCAGCCTTGGACCTCAGTTTCTAATATACAAAGCAGGTCAGTGATGTATTGTCATCATTAGCCTGCAGAAGTCCTTGGAGTCTGAAGACTTGGAATTTTATACACACACACACACACACACACACACACATGCACACACACTCACACACACACATACACACCCTAGTCCAGATTTTCACAGGGGAAGGAAAGCCAGTTTTCTTTGTTGAGTCTCTTTTTACGAGACTTTCAATGTAAAACCCATCTACTTGGAAATGATTTCATATTGCTCTTGGAAAAGGCTGTGGGCCTGGAAGGTGTAGTGTCAACATCAGGCCTGGATCATGCACCATAGCACTTGACCGAGGTTTGGATGGATACACCATCTGGTCTATATAGAACTTCACCTCCAGCTTCAAGCTGCCAGCCATTTCTATTCTGCCAGCCTCACTAGTCTTGGCTTCCTTCAGTCAGCACTGAATAATCAACGTCATGAGCAGTGCAAAAAGCAGTGCTGTACCCAGTGTATCATGTTCAGGCGGAACAGTCATGGCTGCTTTGTTCTGCTGTGCATTCTTTGGTCTTTAGAAAGCATAGCAACTTGGAAAAATAACTACCCACACCTCAATGTAGTGTTTGCCAAAAGGAGGCCTGGTTCTCTTCCTTGGATAGTTCCAGAGAAGTGGACAGATGCTTGAGTTTTGCCCAGCCTCTAGCAAATGATGATCCTGAGTAGGTACATTCTAGTCTGTAAGTAGAGATAGATATGTCCTAATCCCCTTGTAGGTACAGCATCTGGGAGGAAGCATATAATGACCTGAAGGATACCATATTAATATGACAAACCTTATTCATGATTCTAAGACCCATTAGAGCCGGGCGCAGTGGCTCACGCTTGTAATCCCAGCACTTAGGGAGGCTGAGACAGGAGAATCGCGAGTTCAAAGCCAGCCTCAGCAATGGCGAGGCACTAAGCAACTCAGTGAGACCCTGTCTCTACATAAAACACAAAATAGGGCTGGGGATGTGGCTCAGTGGTCGAGTGCCCCTGAGTTCAATCCCCAGTACCAAAAAAAAAAAACCCAAAAAAACCAAAAAAGACCCATTAGATTTCTTGGAAATTTGGGGCCTAGACTGTTGTTGATTTAACAGACTAGATTGTTGTTGGTTTAAAAAAAAAAAAGCATTGAACCCAGGACCTTGTGCATGCTGGACAAGCATGCTCATTTACCACTGAGCAATATCCCAGCCCTGTCTCGATTTTTAATTTCTTTTTTGCTATTTTCTGTCCTTATCCCTATTGTTTTTCTCCTTCTGCTTCTGTTAAATTGCTTTATAACTTTTATAACTTCTTGAGATGAACAATTAGCTCATTGGTTTTCTACTTTTCCTAATGCATACATTTGAAATAATACATTTCTCTCTTAAGCACCTTTTAGCTGTATCCAACAATTTTTGATATGTAGTATTTTGTTATCATTCAGTTCAAAATAGCCTCTAATTACTACGTTGATTTCTTCTTTGACTTACAGAAATGGAGGGTGTCATTTTCAAACATTTGGAAATTTTCTAATTGTCTTTGTTATTACTGAGCTCTGACTAAATTCAACAGTGGTCATAGAACCTAATCTTTCTGATTTAAATTCTTTGAAGCTTATTGAAACTTGCTTTATGGTCCAATTTTGGTAAACATTCCATGTGTGCTTGAAAATAATGTTTTTATGTTTTTATTAGTGTATTATAGTTACATATAATACTGGAGTTCATTTAATTATACTGTGTGCTTTATGTTTGTTGGATGTAGTATTATTCACATGCTAATTAGATCAATGCTAATTATGTTGTTTAAATATTCCATTTTATTACTTATTAATTTTTTCTTCTAACTTTCAGATATTGAGAGAAGTATGTTAGAATATTCCATTATATTGTGTGTATGTTTTTCCTAGTGATTTTACCAATTCTTGATTTATATATTTTGAACCTGATTTTATCAGATGCACACACATTTAGAATTGTTATGCCATCCCTGTGGGAAGATATTTATCATTATGAAGTGAGCATATTAATTTCTAGATGTTTTTGCTTGAAAATATGTTTTGTCTAATGTTATTAATCAGACCAACATCCTTTGGTTAGTGTTTGCATGGTTTGTGATTGTCAATCTGTTTACTTCCCATCTTTCTAAATTTTTGTCTCATAAGCATGTTGTTTTGTTTTAAATCCAATCTGACAGTCTTTATCTTCTAACTGGAATCCTTTGTCCATTTATGTTTTAATATAATTACTGGGTCTTTTAAATTTTTATTTGGTGCATTGTAATTATACATAATAGTGGAATTCATTCTACCATATCATACATGCACATAACATAATCTGAACAGTCTCTTCTTTCCCAGTACCTTCTCTTTCCCTCTTCTCTCTCCTATCATTCACTTGCTCTTTTCTACTGATCTCCATTCTATTATTATTAATATTATTATTTTAATTAGTGTATTATAATTATATAACCAGGATTTATTGTAGTATACATGGACATAGAATAATTTGGTAGATTTCCTTTCTACTAATTCCCCATTTCCTCCTCCCCTTTGATCTTTTTTTAAAACTTTTATTTGTTCTTTTTTAGTTATACATGACACATGTTCAAAACACTAGAAAAATTAGGAACAGTAGGAACATACCTCAACATTGTAAAAGTTATATACATTAAACCCAAGGCCAACATCATTCTAAATGGAGAAAAACTGAAAGCATTCCGCTCTAAAGACTAGAACAAGACAGGGATGCCCACCCCCCTTGATCTTGATCCCCTTCCTCTATTGGCCTCATATTTTTGTGAGGTCCTCTTTTATCAATTCCTTTTTTCCCATCCCTCCTGCCCATGTATAAGAGGAAACATTGAACCCTTGACTTTCCGAGTCTGGCTTATTTCACTTAGCATGATATTCTCCAGTTCTATCCATATACAGCAAATGATATAATATCATTCTTCTTTATAGCTGAATAAAATATCATTGTATTTATATGCCACATTTTATTTATCCATTCATCTGTTGATGGGCATCTAGGCTGGTTCCATAACTTGACTACTGTGAATTGCGCTGCTGTAGCGGTATATGCATAACAACGTTCATAACAGTGCAATTTACTGGTATATTTATATCTCAGTCTACTGTTTTATATTTGCTTTCCATACTTTTTCTTTTACTTCATCTATTCCACATTTCCCACCCCCATCATTTCTTTCCCTCTTTTGTTATTTTCCTTGCACCCCCAAAATATATTCCTCAAAGGCATGCCCCTAATGACCCACCTCCTCCAACCACATCCTACCTGGCTACACTTACCATCCAATTAATCCCTGTCAGGGAACTAATGCACTGACTAGGTTAACTCTCATAACCCAATCATTTCAGCTCTAAACTTTTTTGCATTGAAGCTTTTGGGGACACCTAATACCTAAACCATAGCAAGTAGGGTAAAATAGCAGTCAAACTCCAGATACCACAGACTTGAACCTAGCACTGAATGTGTTTAGCTTTGTAGAAGACACAGGTCAGCTTGCATGGGAACTACAGTCTCCTGGGAGTCTCAGCAACTACTCATACATGCAGATTCTTGTTCTTCCTCTCCTTTACCCACAAGAAGCAAGGAGGATGCAAACAATTGCCAGAACGAGATCAAAGTGTGTGCAGTTCACCTTGATGCAGGGAAACATTGCCTTATTTTCCCACTGGTCTTTTATGACATTCCAATCACATAGGCACACAATCAGCATTACATTCTGCAACTCTCCTAGTCCAGAGGGTTCATAGCAGTCAGGACAGATAGCAGTCCATGGTATACAGCTTTCTGTCAAAGACACAGACACATGCCAAGAGAAAATCAAGTCTAAGTTCTGAATAATCCAATTGGTAAGACAAGTGAGCCATTCTAGATTCAGATAGTTTAGGTGGTTCTTGTTTCACACAATAAAAGGAACAGCACAAAAGGGGCCCAATGACTACCATAAGTTACAAGAGACCTCGTTGCTGAGAAGCCAGTTCTATTCTGAGGGGCAAAGCAGAAAGTCCTTCATTAAGACCTGGGAGGAGCCTCCCAAGAAAGACAAGGAGCCTCAGAGTAGCTCTTTGCAAGCCTCCCATCCTCTCTTGTGGCAGGAAGATCACAGATGTTCTGTCAAAACTCAGATGAGCCTTTGCTTTTGTAGCATGGGTGGACATGTGCCGGGTCACCATGGCAAAGTCCTTCCCTACAACTCCATCCTCTGACTTTCACATATATAGATAAGAATTCTCAGGATCATCAGCCACCCCCATCAGATACCCTAATTTATTGTACAGATTGGTGCTTGAACAAGTCCATTTAATGTGTTTTAGGTGACACTGGATGACAGAGACCATCACTCTGACTCCTAGTAAGGTAATTAGTTCCACACAGAGCATTGACTGCAACCAGGCTTCCCCTTTAGAGCCAAGCCTGCCAGCTATGTCATGAAACCAGATGCAGCAAGAGGTGTTGGCCGCAGCACCCACCCTACTAGCCAACAGGAAGTCCAGGGCAAAGCCACTGTCCACTTCACACTAGAAAGTTCAGAACAATGAGTCTGAAAAACATGCCAAAGAGTCTAACAATAAGATGAGGCTAAAGGGAATAATATAAGTGTGCTAAAAGTTAGTCTTGTTTTGTCATCTCAAGTGGAGACTATGCTTTTCTGGGTGTGGGGAGGTAGAGAGTTTTTAGATTAAGATTTTTCATTGGTCAGTGAGGACGTCTGGGTTAAGGTAGTTAGACTCCCTAAGAACAAGAGAGAGAGATTCATGGTCCCTCTTTCCATTTCTGAATATTCAGAGTCTAAGTGTTCTCTCCTTAGCTAGGCTTAGTTCAGCAAGGATATGGTTCAGCGGATTCTTTCTTATGGACCCCATACCACCCTGGAATATCTCCCACTTCTTCACATGCGGGCTGCATTGGAACCACCTTAGGGATGGTAACCTCATATTCATTATTGGATGCTTTCCAAGTAAATGGCCTCTAAGAAGGCAAAATGGAGGTCACTTTGAGGAGCAGGACTGTCTTCAGGAATGATCCAGGTTTGCTTTTGCCTTGGGGTCACAGGGTCCTCATTACTGGAAAATTCTCTGCCATTCTGTCTAGGTACTTTGCATCTGTATGGCATATCTTTGATACTCATCTCCCGTCCCTCCCCTCACCATCCCCTTACTCTTCTTCTGCCACATCAGCCTCCTCAGTCTTATTCAAACATGCTGAGCCAGCATCTTCTTACCTGATAGACCCCAGATAGCTGCTCAATGCCCTCCCTCCCTCCTTTGACCCTCAGTGAAGCTTTCTCTGGTCACCCCGGTAAAAGTGATACCTCTTCTCCATCCTAGCATGCTCTGTCTCGCTTTCCTGATTGACTTTTCTCCACAAGTACTACCAACTAAACACCGTCTATATAACTTGCTTATTTTTTTCACCACTGGGACCCCAACCATATATCAATGTCTTGCACACAGTAGGTGCTCAATAAGCAAGTATTGAGTGAATAAATTTGGACTGATGGAGTTAAATTAATCCCACCTTCTTCTTCCACCTTACCTTAGGCCACTCAGCCCTAGGCCACAGACAAGTGTCTGCCCCTTGGCCAGAAGGCCTGATGGTAGATTTCAAGCTACACCAAGCTCAGAATTCTGTTCAAAGGTTTGTTTGTTGATTCAAAAAGTATTCCTATCATGTGCCAGGTACCGTTGTAGGCATTAATTAAAGCAATGAATAAGACATGCAAAGTCCTACCTGCACGGAAGCCACCTTCTCATGAGAGACAAACCAACATATATGCTTTTCATGCATTGGAAAAAATGGCTGTTTGTGACATCTGTTTGCTGACAAAAGAGTTTATGGAGCTCATGATAGAATACTAACAATGCTAACCCTTACAACATGGGCCCATGGATTTAAAGAGTTCCAAGGGGATGGCAGGGGTGGGGAGACAAACAAAAATTGTGGCCTGAAATGTTTCTAACCAGTGCTGGTATTTTTCTCTCCCCTAGAGGGAGCTCCTCAAAAACAGATGATTTGAAAAGTTTCCTTCATGTGATCTTGTTGCCAAAAAGAATAGGTTCATTCATAAGAACTCTTACAGCGGAACACTTACAATTTTGGAAATATAATTCCCTTCACCTACTTATTACTTCTTCAAAAACAAGTTGTATTAGTTTTGGATCCATTTGTTAAAGATATTAAGATATGTGCATGGATGAATATGACATATAAGTCCCACAATTATATATCATTACAATGCACCAGTAAAAAAAAATTAAAAATATGAAAATGCCACACCTTCTGATTGGTTTGTTGAACAGCTAATTATTAACGAGGAACATGGAATCTTCCAGCCAGACTTCAAAAAACCTTTGCGTAATTGGTGGATGCAATGAAAAGTGAATGTCTTGAATTAGGAGGCAGAACCTACAATGCCATCTCCGTTCTTGAGTCCCAGTTTCAACAGTCTTTAAGATCAATATCAAAGGCAACTGAATTAAAATTCCATACTATCAGCTCACTGTAGATCAAAGGATGAAACCAAAACTTAACCAAATCAAATCAAAACAAAACATTAAGAAGAAAAAATAACCACCTCGTCAAAGAACACGAACAGACAGTTCCATAGAAAAAGAAATGGCTTGCCAAGTGACATGGTGCATGCTGGTAATCTCAGCTATTTTGTAGATGAGGCAGGAGAGTGGCAAATTTGATGCCAGCCTGGACCACATAGTGATCCCCTATCTCAAAATAAAATAAAAAGGGCTAGAAATGTAGTTCAGTGGTAAAAGTTCTCTTGTGTTTAATCCCCAGTACTGAAAAAGAAGAGGAGTGAGGGAGGGTGGGGGAGGGAGGAAGGGAAAGAAAAGAAGAGCTGGGAAAAAATATGCTGATCATATAAAAAGATGCTTAATTCATCCATAAAATTTTTTTAAAGGAACATATTGGTGACAGTTTCTCTGTGTTGGCAAGGGTGGAGAAAAGTAGACAGCATTATATGTTGTTGGTCAAAATATAAATTGGCAAAATTTCCTTGGACACTACCCGTCAACACTGAAAATGCACCAAATTCTTGCTCTAGCAGTTGTACTGTGGGAATTTTTTCCTACAGAAATATTTCCAAAAGTTAGTTCCCATTTGACAGTAAAACCAGATTAGAAGGCACAAGTCCAGAAAATCATCAGCCAATCTGATCTTCAAACAGAAATATTAACAACGAAATCCGATCCTACTCATTCTAATAATACTTCAATGAGTAGGATTTATCTCGCAAATGCAAGCATAATGGTCATTGGTTTTTATTACAAACAACATATATTGATGCATATTTAAGCAAAAACATAAACATACTGAACCAATATTTAGTAGCTCATCAAATTGTCAAGCCTAAAAATCAGGCAGATCAAGAGAAGCTACACATATAGAATGACAGAAAATGCCATGCTACAGACCAGCCTGCTGGGGATTCCACCACAGGCACTAGGCTGGTTTTCTGGATGCCAGGATACAGACTGAAAACCCTACCAGGCACAATTGATTGGCCAAACCTGGTCCCTTGCCTGTTCAAGTAGCCAGAGGAGCTGGGATAAAGAAGCCCTGACATTTTCATCTCTATAATTAGAAGCAGGCTCTCTCTCACCAAGACAGGTTAAGAAGGGGAGTCCCCATGGGGAAAGGGATCAGGTTAGAGGTAGCCCCAAATACAGCCAAGGTCCACTACTGGGAGGAAGTTTCCACAGTAGAAAACCTGTTGATGTAATTTATCATATTAACTGATCAAAGAGAAAAAAACATTGTAATCCTCTCTGCAGTTGTAAAATGAAAAGCATTTTTTTTAAAAAAAATTTTTGTTGTAGATGGACATAATACCTTTATTTTATTTATTTATTTTTATGTGGTGCTGAAGTTGGAACCCAGTGCCTCACACATGCTAGGCAAGTGCTCTACCACTGAACTACAACCACAGCCCCTACATTTCTTTTGATTTAAGAAAAAAAAAAACAGTAAATAACAAAAGTCGTGATTTTAAGAAAAACAATTAGCATACCAGAACAGGAGGAAATGTACTTAATTTGAAAAAAATTAGGTAAAATAAATAGCCTCATTGGTGGGAAAGCATAAGAAGTATTCCCATTACAGTCAGAGAGACAAGCAGCACCCACTCCCCTCAATATTTTCCAACATTGTATTCAAATCTTTGTGCAACAGAAAACAGAAAGGAGGGAGAAGGAAGGAAGGAATTTGGGGGGAAAACTCCATAGTTGTCAGTATTTGTAATTGATATGATCATCTGCTTTAAAAATCCCCAAGAATCAACCAAGAAACTATTCAAACTATGAAAGGCAAGGAGAATGTGACCATTGTCTAAAGAGACTTCAATATCAATAGCAAAAAGTAAGGACATAGAATTTAACAGCAATTATCAAACACAATTTGGCATATACACACAGAGCTTTACATCTTTTAAAAAAAGAATGATAATTTACTTCATATCCACAGAATATTCAGGACTGGGATACATTTTGCTATCAAGGAAGCTTAAAAACAATACTAAAGTTGAGATTTTTAAAGTATTTTCAGTAACATATTCAATAAACCCAGAAATGAGTAATTTAAAAATCAATGTCTTACCTCATTGCCAATTAAGAAAAGCCCTGATGGAATCTAATGAAATTGTAAACTACTCATAAAACAATGAAAAAGAGACCCCTTCTTAAGAAGCCTGGGCTTGGAGACAATTCCCCAGTGTCAAATGCATTCATTATTATGGAAAACAGACCAGAAATGTGGGGACTCAGTGTTCACCATAAGGCTGGAGAAAACAAAACAACAAAATATTCCAAAATAAACAAAAACTAAGAAGTTTAACAGTAAGTTTGAGTTAATGAAACAGAAAGCAACAATACAAATTGTAAGAAAGATAATTAAGTACAAAAGCTGAGTCTTTGAAAATATCAATAAAATAAATTATTATGAAACAGATTAAAGAAAAAGAGATAGGAAATGAGAACTGAGACAAAACTGCAAATGTGGTAAAATTAAAATTTTATTAAGAGAATACTCAATGCAAATTTATCACAAACGAAATTTGAAAGTATTGAGGAAACTGATGATTTCCTAGTAAAATCTACATTACCAAAAGAAAAAGTAGAAAACCTGAATAGACCAACCACTACAGAGGATTATTTTATTGTATGTTAAATATTGCCCTGGAGTGGGGGAATTATTGCTCTGGAACCAAATTGTTTCATAGTTAAATATTTTAATTTTTTATTTGTTCTTTTTAGATATACATGACAGTAGAGTATATTTTAACATATTATAGAGTATTTTTTTCTAATTAGGATTCATTCTTATAGTTGTACATGATGTGGCATTTCATTGGTCATATATTCATATATATTAACATAGGAAAATTATGTCGATTCATTCTACTGCTTTTCCTATTCCCAGCCCTCCTCCCTTCCCATCATTCTCCTTTGTCTAATCCAATGAACTTCTGTTCTTCCCTCCTCCCTCCTTATTGTGTATTAGCATCTCCATATCAGAGAGAACACTCAGCCTTTGTTTTGGGGAATTCTTTCACTTAGCATGACAGTTTCCAGTTCCATCCATTTACCAGAAAATGTCATAATTTCATTCTTCTTTATGGCTGAGTAATATTCCACTGTGCTTATGTACCACATTTTCTTTATCCGCTCATCTGTTGAAGGGTACCTAGGTTGGTTCCATAGCTTAGCTATTGTGAACTGAGCTGCTATAAATATTGATGTGGCTGCATCACTGTTTTAGTCAGCTTTTTTGCTGCAGTGACTAAAAGATCTGACCAGAACAACTGCAGAGGAGGAAAAGTTTATTTGGGGGCTCACAGTTTCAGAGGTCTCAATCCATACACAGTAGGCTCCATTCCTCAGAGCTCAAGGTAAGGCTGGACATCGTAGCAGAAGAGTGCAGCAGAAGGAATCCACTCACATGATGATTAGGAAACAGAGAGAGAGATCTCCACTTGCTAGATACAAATATATACCCCAAAGCCACGCCCCAATGCCCCACCTCCTCCAGCCATGCCCCACCTGCCTTCAGTTACCACTCAACTAATCCCATCAGGTGATTAATTCATTGATTGGGTAAAGTGGGTTAAGGCTCTCTAAACCCAATCATTTCTTCTCTGAACTTTCTTGCATTGTCTCAAACATGAGCTTTTGGGGGACACCACACCCAAACCACAACAGTCACTGCAGTATGCTGATTTGGGGGGGTTGTTTTTTGTTTTGTTTTGTTTTGTTTTTTGGTACCAGGGATTGAACTCAGGGGCACTCAACCACTGAGCCATATCCCCAGCCCTATTTTGTGTTTTATGTAGAGACAGGGTCTCACTGAGTTGCTTAGTGCCTCTCCCTTGCTGAGGCTGGCTTTGAACTTGCAATTCTCCTGTCTCAGCCTCCCAAAGTGATAGGATTACAGGCATGCATGCGCCCAGCTGTAGTACACTGTTTTGGGTATATACTGAGAAGCGAGATAACTGGGTCAAATGGTGATTCCATGCAAAGTTTTCTGAGGAATCTCCATAGTGCTTTCCAGAGTGGTTGCACCAGTTTGCATTCCCACCAGCAATGTATGAATCAACGTTTTCCCCCACATCCTCACCAACATTTATGGTTACTTGTGTTCTTAATAATAGCAATTTTGACTGGAGTGAGACGGAATCTCAAGTGTAGTTTTAATCTGCATTTCTCTAATTGCTAAAGATGTTGAACATTTTTTCATATATTTGTTGACAATTTATATTTCTTCTTCTGTAAAGTGCCTGTTCAGTTCTTTTGCCCATTTCTTGATTGGGTTATTTGTTTTTTGGTGCTAAGTTTTTTGAGTTCTTTGTATATCCTGGAGATTAATGTCCTATCTGAGGGGCAGGTGGCAAAGATTTTCTCCCATTCTGTAGGCTCTCTTCATGTTCTTGATTATTTCCTTTGCTGTGAAAATTACGTTAAGGATCTCATTTCACCTCTAAACTTTTTGCATTGCCTCATTGATCCTTTGTGGGACACCTCATCTATACCATAACAGTGATATTTCAATTTATGGGTAAATTACAGCTTCTTTAATAAATAGTGGGTCCATCTGGAATGTACAATTGGACCACTCATCTCTCAATATGTCAAACCAGATTATTCCTGATGGATTAAAATCTAACTGGAAAAATTACCCCTGAAAATAGTCAACTCCAAACCCTCAGGTGTTCTCTAGATGGCTCCATTCCTGGGGGGGATGAGCAGACAAAGAGAGCAGCTCCACAGTGTAACTTAGACCCTTCCCAGGGAACTAGGAGAGAGACTGTCCCAATTCCTAGGGTTTCTAACCTGAATGTACATAGGAAGCAGGGAAGGCTCTGGCCAGGAGCTGCCTGTGAGCCTGTGGATTCCAGCAAATACTCTGACACATGAGGTATAGTCTGCACCTTCTTGATATCATTCTGCATGCTTCCCAATCAGAGCCCACCAGACATGGAGAGCTCCCTTCTTGCTGATGTTACTTGTTTTCATGTCATTTTTTCTCACTATGATTCTATGACTGTGGTGGTGCTAGAGTAACTGGGAGAGAAGTTTGCAACAGGGTGGCTTCAAATGCAACTTTTATATGGACCATAATTATCTCATTCTTTTTTTTTTTTTAGGTTTTAGCTCTGCTCTTTTTTTTTTCTTTTTTTTTTTTAATTTTAATTTTTATTTATTTTTCTCAAAAGTTGCATTTAAATACATGTTATCAAACATAACAGAAAAAAAACAAATTTTCAGAAGCTGTACACACTATTCACTGAAAATATTTGTTGAGGCAAATAGAAAAAAAAAATTATTACAATCATAATTTTTCTAACTTTGCACAAAATTATAAGCAGAT